>JAECUM010051495.1:0-15203 GCA_016617855.1 Megalonaias nervosa | reverse complement strand
ATCTGGTCTTCATTATCTAATACAAATGCAGATATCCTAATACAATCTGGTCTTCCTTATCCATCACAAATGTAGATATCCTAGTACAATCAGGTCTTTTTTTATCTTTTTTATCCAATACAACTATAGATATCCTAATACAATCTGGTCTTTTTTATGCACTACAATGTAGATATCCTAATACAATCTGGTCTTGTTTATCCATCACAATTGTAGATATCCTAGTACAATCTGGTCTTTTTTATCCAGTAGAATTGTAGATATCCTAGTACAATCTGGTCTTTTTTATCCAATACAAATGTAGATATCGTAGTACAATCTGGTCTTCTTTATCCATCACAATTGTAGATATCCTACTACAATATGGTCTTCTTTATCCATCACAAATGTAGATTTCCTAGTACAATCTGGTCTTCTTTATCCATCACAAATGTAGATATCCTAATACAATCTGGTCTTCTTTATCCATCACAAATGTAGATATCCTAGTACAATCTGGTCTTTTTTATCCAGTAGAATTGTACATATCCTAGTACAATCTGGTCCTTTTTATCCAATGCAAATGTAGATATCCTAATACAATCTGGTCTTTTTTATCCAATACAGATGTAGATGTCCTAGTACATTCTGGTCTTTTTTATCCAATAGAATTGTAGATATCCTAATACAATCTGGTCTTTTTTATCTATGACAAATGGAGATATCTTAATACAATCTGGTCTATTTATCCAATACAAATGTAGATATCCTAGTAGAATCTGGTTTTTTCTATCCAATACAAATGTAGATATCCTAATACAATCTGCTTTTTTTTATCCAATACAAATGTAGATATCATAGTATTGTCTGGTCTTCATTATCCAATCTGGTCTTCTTTATCCAACACAAAAAATGTAGATATCCTAGTATCTGGTCTTCATTATTTAATACAAATGCAGATATCCTAATACAATCTGGTCTTCCTTATCCATCACAAATGTAGATATCCTAGTACAATCTGGTCTTTTTTTATCTTTTTTATCCAATACAAGTGTAGATATCCTTATACAATCTGGTCTTTTTTATCCAATGCAATGTAGATATCCTAATACAATCTGGTCTTCTTTATCCATCACAAATGTAGATATCCTAATACAATCTTGTCTTCTTTATCCATCACAAATGTAGATATCCTAGTACAATCTGGACTTTTTTATCCAATAGAATTGTAGATATCCTAATACAATCTGGTCTTTTTTATCCATCACAAATGTAGATATCATAATACAATCTGGTCTTTCTATCCAATATAAATGTAGATATCCTAGTACAATCTGGTCTTTTTTATCCAATACAATTGTAGATATCCTAATACAATGTGGTCTTTTTTATCCAATACACATGTGGATATCCTAATACAATCTGGTCTTTTTTATCCAATACAAATGTAGATATCATAATACAATCTGGTCTTCTTTAACCATCAGAAATGTGGATATCCTAGTATAATCTGGTCTCCTTTATCCGTTACAAATGTAGGTATCCTAATACAATCTGGTCTTCTTTATCCATCATAAATGTAGATATCGTAATCCAATCTGGTCTTTTTTATCCATCACAAATGTAGATATCATAATACAATCTGGTCTTTTTATCCAATACAAATGTAGATATCCTAGTACAATCTGGTCTTTTTTGATCCAATACAAATGTAGATATCCTCATTCAATCTGGTCTTTTTTTTTCCAATACAAATGTAGATATCATAGTATTGTCTGGTCTTCATTATACAATCTGGTCTTCTTTATCCAACACAAAAAATGTAGATATCCTAGTATCTGGTATTCATTATCTAATACAAATGCAGATATCCTAATACAATCTGGTCTTCCTTATCCATCACAAATGTAGATATCCTAGTACAATCTGGTCTTTTTTTAGCTTTTTTATCCAATACAACTGTAGATATCCTAATACAATCTGGTCTTTTTTATGCAATACAATGTCGATATCCTAATACAATCTGGTCTTCTTTATCCATCACAAATGTAGATATCCTAATACAATCTGGTCTTCTTTATCCATCACAAATGTTGATATCCTAATACAATCTGGTCTTCTTTATCCATCACAAATGTAGATATCCTAATAGAATCTGGTCTTCTTTATCCATCACAAATATACATATCCTAATACAATCTGGTCTTCTTTATCCATCACAAATGTAGATATCCTAATACAATCTGGTCTTTTTTATCCAGTAGAATTGTACATATCCTAATACAATCTGGTCTTTTTTATCCAATACAAATGTAGATATCCTAATACAATCTGGTCTTTTTATTCCAATACAAATGTAGATATCATAGTATTGTCTGGTCTTCATTATCCAATCTGGTCTTCTTTATCCAACACAAAAAATGTGGATATCCTAGTATCTGGTCTTCATTATCTAATACAAATGCAGATATCCTAATACAATCTGGTCTTCCTTATCCATCACAAATATAGATATCCTAATACAATCTGTCTTTTTTTATCTTTTTTATCCAATACAAGTGTAGATATCCTAATACAATCTGGTCTTTTTTCTCCTATACAATGTAGATATCCTAATACAATCTGGTCTTCTTTATCCATCACAAATGTAGATATCCTAATACAATCTGGTCTTCTTTATCCATCACAAATGTAGATATCCTAGTACAATCTGGACTTTTTTATCCAATAGAATTGTAGATATCCTAATACAATCTGGTCTTTTTTATCCATCACAAATGTAGATATCATAATACAATCTTTTCTTTTTATCCAATATAAATGTCGATATCCTAGTACAATCTGGTCTTTTTTATCCAATACAAATGTAGATATCCTAATACAATGTGGTCTTTTTTATCCAATACACATGTAGATATCCTAATACAATCTGGTCTTCTTTATCCATCAGAAATGTGGATATCCTAGTATAATCTGGTCTCCTTTATCCGTTACAAATGTAGGTATCCTTATACAATCTGGTCTTCTTTATCCATCATGAATGTAGATATCGTAATCCAATCTGGTCTTTTTTATCCATCACAAATGTAGATATCATAATACAATCTGGTCTTTTTCTCCAATACAAATGTAGATATCCTAGTACAATCTGGTCTTTTTTATCCAATACAAATGTAGATATCCTCATACAATCTGGTCTTTTTTATCCAATACAAATGTAGATATCATAGTATTGTCTGGTCTTCATTATACACTCTGGTCTTCTTTATCCAACACAAAAAATGTAGATATCCTAGTATCTGGTCTTTATTATCTAATACAAATGCAGATATCCTAATACGATCTGGTCTTCCTTATCCATCACAAATGTAGATATCCTAGTACAATCTGGTCTTTTTTTATCTTTTTTATCCAATACAAGTGTAGATATCCTAATACAATCTGGTCTTTTTTATGCAATACAATGTAGATATCCTAATACAATCTGGTCTTCTTTATCCATCACAAATGTAGATTTCCTAATACATTTTGGTCTTCTTTATCCATCACAAATGTAGATATCCTAATACAATCTGGTCTTCTTTATCCATCACAAATGTAGATATCCTAATAGAATCTGGTCTTCTTTATCCATCACAAATATAGATATCCTAATACAATCTGGTCTTCTTTATCCATCACAAATGTAGATATCCTAGTACAATCTGTTCTTTTTTATCCAGTAGAATTGTACATATCCTAATACAATCTGGTCTTTTTTATCCAATACAAATGTAGATATCCTAATACAATCTGGTCTTTTTATTCCAATACAAATGTAGATCTCATAGTATTGTCTGGTCTTCATTATCCAATCTGGTCTTCTTTATCCAACACAAAAAATGTAGATATCCTAGTATCTGATCTTCATTATCTAATACAAATGCAGATATCCTAATACAATCTGGTCTTCTTTATCCATCACAAATGTAGATATCCTAGTACATTCTGGACTTTTTTATCCAATAGAATTGTAGATATCCTAATACAATCTGGTCTTTTTTATCCATCACAAATGTAGATATCATAATACAATCTGGTCTTTTTATCCAATACAAATGTAGATATCCTAGTACAATCTGGTCTTTTTTATCCAATACAAATGTAGATATCCCAATACAATGTGGTCATTTTTATCCAATACAAATGTAGATATCCTAATACAATCTGGTCTTTTTTATCCAATACAAATGTAGATATCCTAATACAATCTGGTCTTCTTTATCCATCCGAAATGTAGATATGCTAGTATAATCTGGTCTTCTTTCTCCGTTACAAATGTAGATATCCTAATACAATCTGGTCTTCTTTATCCATCATAAATGTAGATATCCTAGTACAATCTGGTCTTTTTTATCCATCACAAATGTAGATATCCTAGTACAATCTGGTCTTTTTTATCCAATACAAATGTAGATATCCTAACACAATCTGGTCTTCTTTATCCACCACAAATGTAGATATCCTAGTATAGTCTGGTCTTCTTTATCCATCACCAACATAGATATCCTAGTACAATCTGGTCTTCTTTATCCAATACAAATCTATATATCCTAGTACTATCTGGTCTTTTTTATCCATCACAAATGTAGATGTCCTAGTATAGTCTGGTCTTCTTTATCCATCACCAACGTAGATATCCTAGTACAATTTGGTCTTCTTTATCCAATACAAATGTAGATATCCTAGTACTATCTGGTCTTTTTTGTCCAATACAAATGTAGATATCCTAATACAATCTGGTCTTTTTTATCCAATATAAATGTAGATATCGTAATACAATCTGGTCTTCTTTATCCATCACAAATGTAGATATCCTAATACAATCTTGTTTTCTTTATCCATCACAAATGTAGATATCCTAGTACAATCTGGTCTTTATTATCCAATATAAATGTAGATATCCTAATACAATCTGGTCTTTTTTATTCAATACAAATGTTGATATCCTAGTACAATCTGGTCTTCTTTATCCATCACAAATGTAGATATCCTACTACAATCTGGTCTTCTTTATCCATCACAAATGTAGATATCCTAGTACAATCTGGTCTTCTTTATCTATCACAAATGTAGATATCCTAATAGAATCTGGTCTTCTTTATCCATCACAAATGTAGATATCCTAGTACAATCTGGTCTTTTTTATCCAGTAGAATTGTAGATATCCTAGTACAATCTGGTCTTTTTTATCCAATACAAATGTAGCTATCCTAATACAATCTGGTCTTTTTTATCCAATACAGATTTAGATATCCTAGTATAATCTGGTCTTTTTTATCCAATAGAATTGTAGATATCCTAATACAATCTGGTCTTTTTTATCCATCACAAATGTAGATATCATAATACAATCTGGTCTTTTTATCCAATACAAATGTAGATATCCTAGTACAATCTGGTCTTCTTTATCCTATACAAATGTAGATATCCTAATACAATCTGGTCTTTTTTATCCAATACAAATGTTTATATCATAGTATTGTCTGGTCTTCATTATCCAATCTGGTCTTCTTTATCCAACCGAAAAAATGTAGATATCCTACTATCTGGTCTTCATTATGTAATACAAATGCAGATATCCTAATACAATCTGGTCTTCCTTATCCATCACAAATGTAGATATCCTAGTACAATCTGGCCTTTTTTTATCTTTTTTATCCAATACAAGTATAGATATCCTAATACAATCTGGTCTTTTTTATCCAAAACAATGTAGATATCTTAATACAATCTGGTCTTCTTTATCCATCACAAATGTAGATATCCTAATACAATCTGGTCTTCTTTATCCATCACAAATGTAGATATCCTAATACAATCTGGTCTTCTTTATCCATCACAAATGTAGATATCCTAATGCAATCTGGTCTTCTTTATCCATCACAAATGTAGATATCCTAATTCAATCTGGTTTTCTTTATCCATCACAAATCTAGATATCCTAGTACAATCTGGTCTTTTTTATCCAATACAAATCTAGATATCCTAATACAATCTGGTCTTTTTTATCCAATATAAATGTAGATATCCTAGTACAATCTGGTCTTCTTTATCCATCACAAATGTAGATATCCTACTACAATCTGGTCTTTTTTATCCATCACAAATGTAGATATCCTAATACAATCTGGTCTTCCTTATCCATCAGAAATGTTGATATCCTTGTACAATCTGGTCTTTTTTATCCAATACAAATGTAGATATCCTAATACAATCTGGTCTTTTTTATCCAATACAAATCTAGATATCCTAATACAATCTGGTCTTCTTTATCCATCACAAATGTAGATGTCCTAGTACAATCTGGTCTTCCTTATCCATCACAAATGTAGATATCGTAGTACAATGTGGTCTTTTTTATCCAATACAAATGTAGATATCCTAATACAATCTGGTCTTTTTTATCCAATACAATTGTGGATATCATAGTATTGTCTGGTCTTTATTATCCAATCTGGTCTTCTTTATCCAACACAAAAAATATAGATTTCCTAGTGTCTGGTCTTCATTATCTAATACAAATGTAGATATCCTAATACAATCTGGTCTTCTTTATCCACCACAATTGTAGATGTCCTAGTATAGTCTGGTCTTCTTTATCCATCACCAACGTAGATATCCTAGGACAATCTGATCTTCTTTATCGAATACAAATGTAGATATCCTAGTACTATCTTGTCTTTTTTATCCAATACAAATGTAGATATCCTAATACAATCTGGTCTTTTTTATCCAATACAAATGTAGATATCCTAATACAATCTGGTCTTCTTTATCCATCACAAATGTAGATATCCTAATACAATCTGGTTTTCTTTATCCATCACAAATGTAGATATCCTAGTACAATCTGGTCTTTTTTATCCAATACAAATGTAGATATCCTAATACAATCTGGTCTTTTTTATCCAATACAAATGTAGATTTCCTAGTACAATCTGGTCTTCTTTATCCATCACAAATGTAGATATCCTACTACATTCTGGTCTTCTTTATCCATCACAAATGTAGATATCCTAATACAGTCTGGTCTTCTTTATCAATCACAAATGTAGATATCCTAATACAATATGGTCTTCTTTATCCATCACAAATGTAGATATCCTAATACAATCTGGTCTTCTTTATCCATCACAAATGTAGATATCCTAGTTCAATCTGGTCTTTTTTATCCAGTAGAATTGTACATATCCTAGTACAATCTGGTCTTTTTTATCCAATACAAATGTAGATATCCTAATACAATCTGGTCTTTTTTATCCAATACAAATGTAGATATCATAATATTGTCTGCTCTTCATTATCCAATCTGATCTTCTTTATCCAACACAAAAAATGTAGATATCCTAGTATCTGGTCTTCATTATCTAATACAAATGCAGATATCCTAATACAATCTCGTCTTCCTTATCCATCACAAATGTAGATATCCTTGTACAATCTGGTCTTTTTTTATCTTTTTTATCCAATACAACTGTAGATATCCTAATACAATCTGGTCTTTTTTATCCAATACAATGTCGATATCCTAATACAATCTGGTCTTCTTTATCCATCACAAATGTAGATATCCTAATATAATCTGGTCTTCTTTATCCATCACAAATGTAGATATCCTAGTATAATCTGGACTTTTTTATCCAATAGAATTGCAGATATCCTAATACAATCTGGTCTTTTTTGTCCATCACAAGTGTAGATATCATAATACAATCTGGTCTTTTTATCCAATCCAAATGTAGATATCGTAGTACAATCTGGTCTTTTTTATCCAATACAAATGTAGATATCCTAATACAATCTGGTCTTTTTTATCCAATACAAATGTAGATATCCTAATACAATCTGGTCTTCTTTATCCATCAGAAATGTAGATATCCTAGTATCATCTGGTCTCCTTTATCCGTTACAAATGTAGATGTCCTAATACAATCTGGTCTTCTTTATCCATCATAAATGTAGATATCCTAATACAATCTGGTCTTTTTTATCCATCACAAATGTAGATATCCTAGTACAATCTGGTCTTTTTTATCCAATAATAATGTAGATATCCTAACACAATCTGGTCTTCTTTATCCACCACAAATGTAGATATCCTAGTATAGTCTGGTCTTCTTTATCCATCACCAACGTAGATATCCTAGTACAATCTGGTCTTCTTTATCCAATACAAATCTATATATCCTAGTACTATCTGGTCTTTTTTATCCATCACAAATGTAGATATCCTAGTATAGTCTGGTCTTCTTTATCCATCTCCAACGTAGATATCCTAGTACAATCTGGTCTTCTTTCTCCAATACAAATGTAGATATCCTAGTACTATCTGGTCTTTTTTTTCCAATACAAATGTAGATATCCTAATACAATCTGGTCTTTTTTATCCAATATAAATGTAGATATCCTAATACAATCTGGTCTTCTTTATCCATCACAAATGTAGATATCCTAAGACAATCTGGTTTTCTTTATCCATCACAAATGTAGCTATCCTAGTACAATCTGGTCTCTTTTATCCAATAGAAATGTAGATATCCTAATACAATCTGGTCTTTTTTATCCAATACAAATGTAGATATCGTAGTACAATCTGGTCTTCTTTATCCATCACAAATGTAGATATCCTACTACAATATGGTCTTCTTTATCCATCACAAATGTAGATATCCTAGTACAATCTGGTCTTCTTTAGCCATCACAAACGTAGATATCCTAATACAATCTGGTCTTCTTTATCCATCACAAATGTAGATATCCTAGTACAATCTGGTCTTTTTTATCCAGTAGAATTGTAGATATCCTAGTGCAATCTGGTCTTTTTTATCCAATACAAATGTAGATATCCTAATACAATCTGGTCTTTTTTATCCAATACAGATGTTGATATCCTAGTACATTCTGGTCTTTTTTATCCAATACAAATGTAGATATCCTAATACAATCTGGTCTTTTTTATCCATGACAAATGTAGATATCATAATACAATCTGGTCTTTTTATCCAATACAAATGTAGATATCCTGGTAGAATCTGGTCTTTTTTATCCAATGCAAATGTAGATATCCTAATACAATCTCCTCTTTTTTATCCAATACAAATGTAGATATCATAGTATTGTCTGGTCTTCATTATCCAATCTGGTCTTCTTTATCCAACACAAAAAATGTAGATATCCTAGTATCTGGTCTTCATTATTTAATACAAATGCAGATATCCTAATACAATCTGGTCTTCCTTATCCATCACAAATGTAGATATCCTAGTACAATCTGGTCTTTTTTTATCTTTTTTATCCAATACAAGTGTAGATATCCTAATACAATCTGGTCTTTTTTATCCAATACAATGTAGATATCCTAATACAATCTGGTCTTCTTTTTCCATCACAAATGTAGATATCCTAATACAATCTTGTCTTCTTTATCCATCACAAATGTAGATATCCTAGTACAATCTGGACTTTTTTATCCAATAGAATTGTAGATATCCTAATACAATCTGGTCTTTTTTATCCATCACAAATGTAGATATCATAATACAATCTGGTCTTTTTATCCAATATAAATGTCGATATCCTAGTACAATCTGGTCTTTTTTATCCAATACAAATGTAGATATCCTAATACAATGTGGTCTTTTTTATCCAATACACATGTAGATATCCTAATACAATCTGGTCTTCTTTATCCATCAGAAATGTGGATATCCTAGTATAATCTGGTCTCCTTTATCCGTTACAAATGTAGGTATCCTAATACAATCTGGTCTTCTTTATCCATCATAAATGTAGATATCCTAATCCAATCTGGTCTTTTTTATCCATCACAAATGGAGATATCATAATACAATCTGGTCTTTTTATCCAATACAAATGTAGATATCCTAGTGCAATCTGGTCTTTTTTATCCAATACAAATGTAGATATCCTCATACAATCTGGTCTTTTTTATCCAATACAAATGTAGATATCATAGTATTGTCTGGTCTTCATTATACAATCTGGTCTTCTTTATCCAACACAAAAAATGTAGATATCCTAGTATCTGGTCTTCATTATCTAATACAAATGCAGATATCCTAATACAATCTGGTCTTCCTTATCCATCACAAATGTAGATATCCTAGTACAATCTGGTCTTTTTTTATCTTTTTTATCCAATACAAGTGTAGATATCCTAATACAATCTGGTCTTTTTTATGCAATACAATGTAGATATCCTAATACAATCTGGTCTTCTTTATCCATCACAAATGTAGATATCCTAATACAATCTGGTCTTCTTTATCCATCACAAATGTAGATATCCTAATAGAATCTGGTCTTCTTTATCCATCACAAATATAGATATCCTAATACAATCTGGTCTTCTTTATCCATCACAAATGTAGATATCCTAGTACAATCTGTTCTTTTTTATCCAGTAGAATTGTACATATCCTAATACAATCTGGTCTTTTTTATCCAATACAAATGTAGATATCCTAATACAATCTGGTCTTTTTATTCCAATACAAATGTAGATATCATAGTATTGTCTGGTCTTCATTATCCAATCTGGTCTTCTTTATCCAACACAAAAAATGTTGATATCCTAGTATCTGGTCTTCATTATCTAATACAAATGCAGATATCCTAATACAATCTGGTCTTCTTTATCCATCACAAATGTAGATATCCTAGTACAATCTGGACTTTTTTATCCAATAGAATTGTAGATATCCTAATACAATCTGGTCTTTTTTATCCATCACAAATGTAGATATCATAATACAATCTGGTCTTTTTATCCAATACAAATGTAGATATCCTAGTACAATCTGGGCTTTTTTATCCAATACAAATGTAGATATCCTAATACAATGTGGTCATTTTTATCCAATACAAATGTAGATATCCTAATACAATCTGGTCTTTTTTATCCAATACAAATGTAGATATCCTAATACAATCTGGTCTTCTTTATCCATCCGAAATGTAGATATGCTAGTATAATCTGGTCTTCTTTCTCCGTTACAAATGTCGATATCCTAATACAATCTGGTCTTCTTTATCCATCATAAATGTAGATATCCTAGTACAATCTGTTTTTTTTTATCCATCACAAATGTAGATATCCTAGTACAATCTGGTCTTTTTTATCCAATACAAATGTAGATATCCTAACACAATCTGGTCTTCTTTATTCACCACAAATGTAGATATCCTAGTATAGTCTGGTCTTCTTTATCCATCACCAACATAGATATCCTAGTACAATCTGGTCTTCTTTATCCAATACAAATGTATATATCCTAGTACTATCTGGTCTTTTTTATCCATCACAAATGTAGATGTCCTAGTATAGTCTGGTCTTCTTTATCCATCACCAACGTAGATATCCTAGTACAATCTGGTCTTCTTTATCCAATACAAATGTAGATATCCTAGTACTATCTGGTCTTTTTTGTCCAATACAAATGTAGATATCCTAATACAAGCTGGTCTTTTTTATCCAATATAAATGTAGATATCCTAATACAACCTGGTCTTCTTTATCCATCACAAATGTAGATATCCTAATACAATCTTGTTTTCTTTATCCATCACAAATGTAGATATCCTAGTACAATCTGGTCTTTATTATCCAATATAAATGTAGATATCCTAATGCAATCTGGTCTTTTTTATCCAATACAAATGTTGATATCCTAGTACAATCTGGTCTTCTTTATCCATCACAAATGTAGATATCCTACTACAATCTGGTCTTCTTTATCCATCACAAATGTAGATATCCTAGTACAATCTGGTCTTCTTTATCTATCACAAATGTAGATATCCTAATACAATCTGGTCTTCTTTATCCATCACAAATGTAGATATCCTAGTACAATCTGGTCTTTTTTATCCAGTAGAATTGTAGATATCCTAGTACAATCTGGTCTTTTTTATCCAATACAAATGTAGATATCCTAATACAATCTGGTCTTTTTTATCCAATACAGATTTATATATCCTAGTACAATCTGGTCTTTTTTATCCAATAGAATTGTAGATATCCTAATACAATCTGGTCTTTTTTATCCATCACAAATGTAGATATCATAATACAATCTGGTCTTTTTATCCAATACAAATGTAGATATCCTAGTACAATCTGGTCTTCTTTATCCTATACAAATGTAGATATCCTAATACAATCTGGTCTTTTTTATCCAATACAAATGTTTATATCATAGGATTGTCTGGTCTTCATTATCCAATCTGGTCTTCTTTATCCAACAGAAAAAAGGTAGATATCCTAGTATCTGGTCTTCATTATCTAATACAAATGCAGATATCCTAATAGAATCTGGTCTTCCTTATCCATCACAAATGTAGATATCCTAGTACAATCTGGTCTTTTTTTATCTTTTTTATCCAATACAAGTGTAGATATCCTAATACAATCTGGTCTTTTTTATCCAATACAATGTAGATATCCTAATACAATCTGGTCTTCTTTATCCATCACAAATGTAGATATCCTAATACAATCTGGTCTTCTTTATCCATCACAAATGTAGATATCCTAATACAATCTGGTCTTCTTTATCCATCACAAATGTAGATATCCTAATGCAATCTGGTCTTTTTTATCCAATACAAATGTAGATATCCTAATACAATCTGGTCTTTTTTATCCAATATAAATGTAGATATCCTAGAACAATCTGGTCTTCTTTATCCATCACAAATGTAGATATCCTACTACAATCTGGTCTTCTTTATCCATCACAAATGTAGATATCCTAGTACAATCTGGTCTTCTTTATCCATCACAAATGTAGATATCCTAATACAATCTGGTCTTCTTTAGCCAATACAAATGTATATATCCTAGTACTATCTGGTCTTTTTTATCCATCACAAATGTAGATATCCTAGTATAGTCTGGTCTTCTTTATCCATCACCAACGTAGATATCCTAGTACAATCTGGTCTTCTTTATCCAATAGAAATGTAGATATCCTAGTACTATCTGGTCTTTTTTATCCAATACAAATGTACATATCCTAATACAATCTGGTCTTTTTTATCCAATACAAATGTAGATATCATAGTACAATCTGGTCTTCTTTATCCATCACAAATGTAGATATCCTACTACAATATCGTCTTCTTTATCCATCACAAATGTAGATATCCTAGTACAATCTGGTCTTCTTTATCCATCACAAACGTAGATATCCTAGTACAATCTGGTCTTCTTTATCCAATACAAATGTAGATATCCTAGTACTATCTGGTCTTTTTTATCCAATACAAATGTAGATATCCTAATACAATCTGGTCTTTTTTATCCAATATAAATGTAGATATCCTAATACAATCTGGTCTTTTTTATCCAGTAGAATTGTAGATATCCTAGTACAATCTGGTCTTTTTTATCCAATACAAATGTAGCTATCCTAATACAATCTGGTCTTTTTTATCCAATACAGATTTAGATATCCTAGTACAATCTGGTCTTTTTTATCCAATAGAATTGTAGATATCCTAATACAATCTGGTCTTTTTTATCCATCACAAATGTAGATACCATAATACAATCTGGTCTTTTTATCCAATACAAATGTAGATATCCTAGTACAATCTGGTCTTCTTTATCCTATACAAATGTAGATATCCTAATACAATCTGGTCTTTTTTATACAATACAAATGTTTATATCATAGTATTGTCTGGTCTTCATTATCCAATCTGGTCTTCTTTATCCAACAGAAAAAATGTAGATATCCTAGTATCTGGTCTTCATTATCTAATACAAATGCAGATATCCTAATACAATCTGGTCTTCCTTATCCATCACAAATGTAGACATCCTAGTACAATCTGGTATTTTTTTATCTTTTTTATCCAATACAAGTATAGATATCCTAATACAATCCGGTCTTTTTTATCCAATACAATGTAGATATCCTAATACAATCTGGTCTTCTTTATCCATCACAAATGTAGATATCCTAGTACAATCTGGTCTTCTTTATCCATCACAAATGTAGATATCCTAATACAATCTGGTCTTCTTTAGCCAATACAAATGTATATATCCTAGTACTATCTGGTCTTTTTTATCCATCACAAATGTAGATATCCTAGTAGAGTCTGGTCTTCTTTATCCATCACCAACGTAGATATCCTAGTACAATCTGGTCTTCTTTATCCAATACAAATGTAGATATCCTAGTACTATCTGGTCTTTTTTATCCAATACAAATGTACATATCCTAATACAATCTGGTCTTTTTTATCCAATACAAATGTAGATATCCTAGTACAATCTGGTCTTCTTTATCCATCACAAATGTAGATATCCTACTACAATCTGGTCTTCTTTATCCATCACAAATGTAGATATCCTAATACAATCTGGTCTTCTTTATCCATCACAAATGTAGATATCCTAATACAATCTGGTCTTCTTTATCCATCACAAATGTAGATATCCTAATACAATCTGGTCTTCTTTATCCATCACAAATGTAGATATCCTAATACAATCTGGTCTTCTTTATCCATCACAAATGTAGATATCCTAATACAATCTGGTCTTCTTTATCCATCACAAATGTAGATATCCTAGTACAATCTGGTCTTTTTTATCCAGTAGAATTGTAGATATCCTAGTACAATCTGGTCTTTTTTATCCAATACAAATGTAGATATCCTAATACAATCTGGTCTTTTTTATCTAGTACAGATGTAGATATCCTAGTACATTCTGGTGTTTTTTATCCAATAGAATTGTAGATATCCTAATACAATCTGGTCTTTTTTATCCATGACAAATGTAGATGTCATAATACAATCTGGTCTTTTTATCCAATACAAATGTAGATATCCTAGTAGAATCTGGTCTTTTTTATCCAATACAAATGTAGATATCCTAATACAGTCTGCTCTTTTTTATCCAATACAAATGTAGATATCATAGTATTGTCTGGTCTTCATTATACAATCTGGTCTTCTTTATCCAACACAAAAAATGTAGATATCCTAGTATCTGGTCTTCATTATCTAATACAAATGCAGATATCCTAATACAATCTGGTCTTCCTTATCCATCACAAATGTAGATATCCTAGTACAATCTGGTCTTTTTTTTATCTTTTTTATCCAATACAAGTGTAGATATCCTAATACAATCTGGTCTTTTT
>JAECUM010051494.1:0-16089 GCA_016617855.1 Megalonaias nervosa | reverse complement strand
AAAAAATAACATTCATTTAAAGTGTTGGTATAAAGCAATTTGATACACCAATCGCATTGGTATATCAAACTGTGTTCCGCCCATGGCGCAATAATAAGCATATATAAACATTCTCGCGAGCGTCTGCAGTTGATTCTAGATCAATGATCAATTTCCACATATAAGTCACTAGTTACGTATGAAAATAAAGATGAAAAGTATGAATAATTCCCGTTTTCTAAATCAATTTAATATGGTACACATTTTCATCAACATCCTTTCTGCTTTCTGTTCTCCCCTCCCCTCTCATGCATAACGGACAAACTGCGCGGAAATGAGGAGTGAGAGAGAAAAGGAATTTGGGCTGGATTAAAACCTTGAAACAGAAATTACACCAAGTAACCTATAAGAATATGATTCGTCGTAACGATACGTGTGCACGTTCCTTGGGATTTATCTTCAATCTTTATCAATGATACAAAGTTGCAAATCAGTAAATTCCTCGGTTACGTGGTACACATACTGTAATGTATTTAATGTTATGTTTTGTAGTTTTTTCTTAAACATACTATCATGTTCTAACAAACCGACTATTATTATTTAACTATGAAAATGTTCAAAGGCCTCTCTCTCTCTCTCTCTCTCTCTCTCTCTCTCTCTCTCTCTCTCTCTCTCTTGACCATCGCAACAAGATACGGTCTAAAATCTACGAAATGACGAACGTAGAGGATTTTCGTTTGTGTCATCCCACGATATCTCCGGACTTATGAATGATGGTAAAAGTTATGTCAAACCGACCATAGGATGAGCGAGAGAGAGTTTGAAAGTCAAACCGACGAGAGAGAGAGAGGGAGAGAGAGAGAGAGAGACAGACAGACAGACAGACAGACAGACAGACAGACAGACAGACAGAATTTTAAAGTGAAACCGACCAGTGAGAGAGAGGAGAAACAGAGAAAGACAGAGACAGAGATTATGGTCAGTTGTACTGTTGCTAAAGCAAAATGATGACTTAGATCAAATGTAAATATATTAAAATATTTTAATTAGCTCTTGCTGGTTCGTCAGTTGGCTTAGTTTCTATTCTACATCAATTTCCATGCGCCGGTATGTGAATGGTGTTCATGTGAATGGCGTAGCTATCCAAGTGTTGTTAGTGCTCTACTTTTGTCATTAAAACGATCTTTCATGTTTAAATCATAAGTGTGTATTATATTGGTTTAATCAATATTGATTTAATTAATGTGGAAAAAAAATAGAAACCAAGGAAAAAAACAAAAAAACAATCAACTTGTCAATATGCAGAGTGATTGTAAATAGCCACTAAAGGCATAGAACTACATTTTGTAGCGGACACACTCGGGGATGTGAGTAGCTCATTCACTAGGTCAATACACAGCTGCTTGTAGTAAATCTGAACCCCGTTCAAAGGGCAAATATATGTATGTGTATGTGACATAAATAAATTACATGTACAGTATGTACGCTGTATCAATGATATACCACTCGTTGTATAAATTTTTCATTAAAAGGAAACTCAGCAAACTTCGTTTCCTTTTAATCAAAAAATTTATACATCTCTTGGTATATCATCGATACAGAGTACATACTATAAATAGTATATATATATATATATATATATATATATATATATATATATATATATATATATATATATACGTATACCTGACTTGGAGATAAATGCTATCTAACTACCTTTCTCCAAACAAAGCCAATAATTTCATATTTTGTTTTAAGAGAACAGTCGTATATATGAATTTCTAATGTGCGATTAACCTCTACCCGTAATTGATGATTGCAGTTGGGTCTACATGTCTAATGTCAGAAAAAAAATGATTACTGAGTATACGCTCTGGATACAGCATACATTCCAGCTTTAGAAGCTGCTAGAAATACATTACGTTTATAGCTTGATGGAATTTTCAATTAAACCGGCGAAAACCTATAGAAGATTATATATAACCTAAAATGTGGTGGAAATTAACTTCATACTTTTGTACGGGTTGTGATATTTTCTACTAGTTTTTCATAGTACGGTTGATTATATTAGAATTAAAGTCTGACCCTTTGATCGCCTAACGTACATGATTAAGTGTGGAAATTGTTGTTCAACTTCAAACTGAATATGTATTTTCCAGTTATCCAGGTCACAGAGTTCAAGGGATTGTCAAATGACTTGAGATCCTGTGTTGACTAGAAAGAAGCTTGATTTAACTCTTTTTAGTAACACATGATGGTAACATCGCCTACATGTACTGGGAAGTATTGGACATATTGAGTAACAACAAACTCAAATGAAAATAGGTGTAACACATTGCTCTGGGCGGCAAAAATATTTCTTTTGGACGTTAATGCATTGCTAAATTGTGAAAAGTAAGGGGTATCCTAATTTACAGGATGTCAAATGCCTGTTATTTAAATTGATCATGAAATAATGATTGAAATAGAAATACTATGATAAGTTATGAAATTCAATTAAAAACTACAATTCAGTCGAGTATCAACATTAGCAAAATAGGGGTCCTGATGACATGCAATCGGGGGTAAAAGTTCAGGGCATTCACATTTCGCAGAGCATGTAAACAATTTGCTTAAAAGCAGTGAGGACACGAGTGTTATTTCTATTGATAATATGGGATCAGACAATTATTTCAAACTGAGGACTTAATTCTGCTCTAAGATGTTCAAAAATATTTGCAAGTTCTTTTTTTCTCCCAAAATAGAATCTTCAACGTCATGCATTAGGACAAAATTTACAATGTTCTCATAATATCTAAACAAGAATCAAACTGTTGTTACCATTATTTGCACATCAGAACCAATAACGTGTTAGCTCTGGTGTTTATTAGGGATCTATAACTGAAAGATAGTTTTGATTTGTTTATACTAATGGTTTTGTCACATAAATTCATTGGCAAATAAGACTCTTGCTAGTGACACTTAATTACCAAAACATGTCAAATAGTCAAGTCAGATTGCTTGTTTTCCTTCCGAAGACCAATAAAAAACTTAATTTAAGGGATAATAAATGTTTCCTTCAGTTTATTTCAGACAAAGCCGAATGGTCGACGTATTCAGAAAATCTAAAAAGGAATATCATCCGCAATGTTCATGTCAATTGTTTTTGTTGGTGGTTTGGGACTTTGTTAATTTGTTAGGGAAAGAACCTCGCTAATACCGTTAAATAACATCAATTAATGAAAGCTACTGACGGCTGTCTATTATACCCAAATTGACCGAGTCCGGCTATCAAACACGGTCAGACGGGAACGAAATGGCAATAACCATTACAGGCGAGCGCTTTACACCACCCATCCACCTTAGGTTCCATTTATTGCATGGGACTGTAGTTCAAAATCACGTTTTGCATAAATATTGGATTTTATTCAGGATTAAGCTTAAGCTGGCAGTCTCATACGCAAGAAATAAATATGAACACAGAGATAACTTAGATATACTAGGAATTTATACCTGAAAGGAAATTATTCGGTGTTTTGTTTCGACAACTGCACAAATTATGAAAAAGATGAAACATAAGCAAACTCAACTTGGCTTAGGTAAGAAACTTAATGAAGCAACATGATCTAGGTCATAAGGTAAAATATTGGAGGAGATAACGCTAAAAGACTCTAAAAACTCCATAAATAGAGATTTATAACTATTTTACTTTAAAATATAGGATGAGCTGGTTCATCAATAAGTGTGGGCTTTTCATCACGTATGTGTAAAAGCAAGTTAACAATAGAAGAAATCGCAGTAGAACCTTTTATAGAATAATCAATTCAAATGTTCTCGAGGATTGCTATGGAATGGAATCTTATTCTACTCTTAATCGGAAAGCTCATAAATTTTAATAGGGTATATAAAAGGTTCCTTTTTATTGCCATCAAGCGATTAACATGCGACACTGGCTACATGTATTAAACGACCATAGATATGGCAGTCGCTGTTTATGATAGCAAGAAAGATAAAGCACGCACTCCTATACATACGCAGACATAACAAAGATATATATATATATATATATATATATATATATATATATATATATATATATATATATATATATATATATATATATACCTGACTTGGAGATACCAGCTCTCTACCTACCAATCTTCCGACAAAACTAACTAAATCATTTTTTTCCGATATTGAGAAAAAAGTTATACAACATCCACAACAGACTGGAATTTCAAGTATTAACCGAAAAGAACGATGCAGCATTCAACCTCGCCTCTCGCCATCAATATTTTGAACCGAAACCTTGTCATGCATAAATATTGATAGTTAAAGTAGATGTCTTCACAAGCATTGAACACGTGTCATACCACACAAAACTTCTTCAATCCACTTTTTATGTATGTTGGTAAATTGGTGGACTTGACAAGAATAGTAAATTTGATATTGCTTTAACCTCTTCGGGTGTTAAATAGACATCGATAATATAATGAAACAGTATACTTTTTCTTCGATGCCGTTATAATTTGTCAACCTCTCAGACAGAACAATCAGGTTCGAATTCCACATATTCTTTGCATTTAGTTTGTTTCAATTATTTGATACTTGAGTTGGGAAAGATTATTCTGTTCCTACTCATATCTTTTGCGCAAATGCACAAAAACAGAGCGGGGGCCCCGGGTGGCCGAGTGGTCTAAAGCGCTCTCCGTTACGGATCACTGCCATCTCACCTCTGTCTGCGTGGGTTCGAGCCTAGGATTCGGCGAATGTGGATATGTGAGAAAGCTTGCCAGTAGCTTCTCGTGGGTCGGTGGTTCTTTCCAGGGATTTCCGGGTTTCTTCCTCCACCATTAATACTGGCCGCCATGTATAGCCTATCGTGTGCTGAAAAATGGCGTTAAGCCCCACAACAACAACAACAACAACAACAACAACAAAAACAGAGCAAGTTCTAATCAGCAAGAATATTATCATTATACGAGAACTGCTACTTGAATATGGGATACGCTTATGCCAGCCAACGCGTCAGAGTATGTGTTAAATATACCATTTATTAGTTTCAAGTGAATAATGGATACTTTTTACGTCGTGTGTGTTTACTTCCATTATATAATACGTATATTCGCTATTTCCCAAAGTACAGGGGTTTTGATCCACTAAATGAATTATTTCCGTTATTCACTATTAATATTGAGACAAGATTGTATCCTAAACGTACTACCTATCTAACGGTGTAAATTTCAACAAAACAAGAACTGCTCGTCAACTATTTTATCTCTGAGATCACGGTAATCGTCAAGTATGTTGATATGAATATAGTGTATAATTTAACATTTTAAGTGGGTTATCATTACAGCCTAATTTTTATTGATTTCCATTATTTCCACGTTATTAATTATATCCTTTTACTTGTTATCATGAGCGTTCAGGGAGGGTTGCACATACATTATTAGGTGTAAGTCAAATAAAAAATACATCTTTATGAGTATCATGCTGTTTTAGGTATTATATTTATGATTTAAAATCATTTGATATTGTCCCAAGCTCCATCGAAAAAATGCATATGGACATTTTTACTCTCCGAACGAATTTACTTGTATTTGCAAACGTCTGTAGCAAAGAATTTGTTGTCGAAACATACTTATCAGTAAACAACACGGCGTCTCAGAAATAGAAATCAATAACAGCAAATTTCGCTTAAATCAACTACCATTTCAAAGTCCTAATGTTAAATGGTACCCTCCCATGCCGTTGTCACTGTGCTGCTAGCTGCTGCGCAAGAAACTATAGTCTTTTCAAATATTTGTTCCTATGGATCAGCCGTAATATGTCTGTTGCTTTATTACAGTAGACGCGACGGGTATATCATATGCAAATGGGTGGGTAAAATCATGAAGAAAATGTATTTGCATATCAATGTTTATTTACGCTAATATTTTGGTGCTACACTTCGGTCCCTTTTTTAATGAAATTGTTAAACAAACTTTGCGAAACGTTTATTGCGTTTGTCTCAGAAATATTGCTCTCTTGAGTAGACTGTGTTGCATATAACTCATGTTCTGCTGTTCCTTTATACACTTGCTATTTTCGAAAATAGTCAAGTATATGCCATCAGGTCCGAAATTCATGAGACAAAGTAAAACGTTTCAGTGTACAGGTTTTTGCTTTTTTTAGGCCTTCCAATTGTACCGAAAGTGAGATCCGTCAGCAGAATCCTCTGAGTTACATCTTGAATAGTGATTGCTTTACGTTTTATTAATGAAATCATTTAGTTTCTAATATTATGAATACGGTAAGTGTTTAAGTCCGAATAAATATCGTTATTCAATACAATGTTACTAGCAAAGAAATGTGTGAAAACGGTGAAGCAAAATTGTTTGTGTTACTGACTAAATGAGGAATTCAAAGATGATTGTCATTTGAAAACCAGTTAGCCAATACAAGACTGGATAATTTATGTTGTTGTTCTTTGTCGGCAAACACGTGAAAGCTTGTGGGCATGAGCCTTTGTATAAGTTCAAACGTCTATTGGTTGAGGATTATAGTATCATAGTTAGTCTCATAATCGGCACAATGGCACATGTAAAAAACAATACGTTTGATATGGCTTATTGTTTTAAAGTCTGTGGACATTCGTGCGATGGATTTGTCTTATTTCACTCATCACCCTTGTCTATACTGAAACAGTTTTAGAGACCTCATAACTTGATTCAATCAGCCGCTTGACCCCGTTCTCCGTAATGTTCGGTTTTTGTGGGGTAAAGTACACATCAGAGGTACCAAAGTCAACCTGTTTACGTTACCTTCTAAAATGGACTGGGCTTTGCTTTTCACTTATATTAATTTATCCATATAAGCAATGCAAAAACGATTGTTACGAAAGCAATCTTAAGCTTATGGTATGTGTTACTATACCCTATTTAAAATTCAATTTGCTATACTTTGAGTCACTTGTGAAGGAAATTTTGTTGAGAACCAATCGATATTGATAAGGAATAATGCACCATTTTCAACAGTATTAAGTGATTATACACATAAACTTGACTTCACTTTACAGTGCTTTGCGGAAATAAACGTTTTAAATTCTCGTTTTGAAACGAAAGAAGCATCTGCATAAAACGTGCACATAAATACAAACGATCCGAATCATTCAGTTAACTGTAATGTTGACAGTCAGTCCTGTGTGTCAATGTGGATGCAAGTTTCCTGAACAAGGTAGTTGAAGATTGATCACATTAGCGAAATCCGGAAGTCCAATTAGTAGTATGGCTTACAAGCAGAAAAAAACAGACAACAAAAATTCTGGAAAATTTACCTTAATTTGTTATTTATGACATAGTCACGTATGTTATAAATGTTCACTGAATATTCACGCGATAAGGCAAACGAAACGGTCGATGTCGTCAAAGTGGCCAAAACGCAGGTTTACTCTAATATATTCTATATATATGTAATTATTTTAAACAGCTAATGCGTCTAAAAAAGTTACATTTTCTGAACTATAATTCTCACTACACGGAAAGTTATTGGCTTATACACTTTACATTTCACATAAGTTGCAACTATTTCAATGACCTTGGAAAGACACATTCCCTCAAATTGAACACGGTACTCTTGTAAATAACGTCAGTTCGAGGTGAGTTTTCCTACGAATTTCCCTTCAAGCAATATTATTTGTGAAAGATTTAGCTGTACAATGATGCCAAAGAAGGAACAGTTTCTCTCATCCTGATGTTGTGTCTGAGCTGCGTGTTAGCTAAACGGTCTTGCGACTTAGATCCTCATATTTTATATTGGAGACATCATGTCTATTAGAATTCACTATTAGAAATGTTCCTTTCATATCTATCTATCGATCTATCTATCTATCTATCTATTTATGTATGTATATATATATATATATATATATATATATATATATATATATATATATATATATATATATATATATATATATATATATATATATATCAGGTTCAAAATGTCGCAAATGCTTTCCTTTGTTGCAACATGACATTTAAATATCAATTTGAAGATAATGACCATGCAATTTCTCAAGAAAGAGCGCAATAATTTGGAATTCCTACTTGTTTCGCACAATATCTGAGAAATATCTTATTCCAAATTGGAACCCATTATGTGCATGTGTATGAAAGGTCTCACTGGACAATTTGTTGGTGAATTTTCAATAGACAATGACGGATTGCAGAAAAATGAGAAGACGTTTACATTAAAGATGGAAATAAAAACTAAATACTGATTTTTATAGAAAGCATGCTTGTGAGAAAAAACAGAAAAATACTTGAAGGGAAATAACTCTGTCAGGCAAACATTCGTCCAGTGGGGAGATTAAAGAATGACCTCGCTTGCATTTTACAATTATATTCGCTTATAATAATTTTTTTCTATATTCCGTACAACATATCGAACCAAATCGGTGTTTTCAAAGAAATACAAACAAATCATAATATTTCAGTGTTTCACTCCTGAATTTTACTCTATCGTAAGACAGAGAAATTCAACGTTCAATGACGAAGTTATTGACGCAGTTATTGTCAAAGCCAAGGGACATAACCCTGTCAGCGAAGGAATATAGCTTAAAGAGCCTCTGTTTTACAATAATAAATAATTACATGTTTGTTTGTTTTTTTGTTTTTTTTTTTTTTTGTTTTTTTTAAAAATCCTTGTTTTTCTGAATCTGTCAGGTTTTTTCCTTCCTCCATATTTTGTCAGGGATAATAATTAAGAAAAAAGAGAAAAATAATGAGGTGAGCTACTTTGGATTTCCAGGTATTAGTCAGCTTTTATAGTATATGAGCAGCAGTGAGTGTGAACAGACCATTTGCCTGAGACCTCATTGTTGAAAAATAAAACTTCGTACGAAAATGAAATCTCGACGTCAATAACGTTAAACCAGTACCTTTAACTTTGTCTCGTAGGTAACCCTATTGGGTTAGCTTGGGGATGTTACTCCGATCAAGAAGTCATTTTGTATTTCATCGCTACGTGTATTCGTTTACGTGTTGGTCGCACCCTCCCTGCTGCTGTAGTTTTTATCCAAATATTGTATCAAGTCCGTTACGATATCTTGACCTCGGATCATGTAAATTTATTGTTATAAAACCAAACGGGGTAGCTTGTGCTTTTGAAAAAAAGTGTTTGAACTTAATCATATCCATGTCCCCTGAACACCAAGTATAATAAATATTTTGCAGCGTATGATTATCAACTCCGTTAAACACAACTAAAATATTACAGTTATCTCCGATCACTTTTGGAATTTGCGTATAATGCTGTGTAACATAAATCACGTCTGTATTTTTATGTCTACCTCGAGAAAATATCCTAGCTAGATTTGATTCTTTGTCCAGCATGACATCATCGTACACTACTAAATTATTAATACTTCCATCAAGGTCATCTACAGATGGCGCTTCATCAATATCAGTGATAAAATCAATAACGTCACTGTCTTCATTTAACGATTTTGCATTTTCACTAAAATCTTTAAGTACTTCATAGCATCGCTGGTCATCTATAGATGGTGCTACTAAATATAATTTATCCCACTTCAGCCATCTCATTATCAGATTAAGTAATAATTGTATTTTGCCTGATCCAGATGGACCAATTATTATCATTCTGATAGAATTCGGTAGCGTTGGGTGATGCTTGACTGGCTCTTGTTTTCGTGTCGCCGAAAAGTCAATTATATCCATATAATAAATAATATGAATTTATATTGTGTTCGATGCAGGGCAGCCACGTCCACCACTGGATTAACAACAATAATAACAAAAAATAAAAAGCGTGCACTGACAGGTAAGTGTGAAAAGTGTGGCACAAAAAAATACAAATTCATTTCAAACACAATGACGGGAGGTGATATAGCTGCTTCGTTGGGAAAATTACCAGGATTACCATGGGCGAAATATCCCGGGGAAAAACACCTACCCGATACAATTATTGTGGGCCAGGAACTCGTTTAGATATTCGCCTTGACAATCAAGATCAACCTCGGCCCGGTGAATATCCCGTAAATGGAATCGATCAAGCGTGTTACGTTCATGATATTGCTTATCGAAATAAAGATTTACAACAACGATATCTCGCCGATATCAAATTAATTCATGCCATAAATAATGTAAAAGATAAATCACCTCGAGAAAAATTAGCTGCTTTTCTGGTAAAAACTGGTATGAAAAGTAAAATAATGCTAGGGGCTGGGTAATTAATTATATGATTATTATAATGGAGTCCATTTATTATTCCCCAAGTGGATATTGGAAGGGCAAAGCAGCGATTAGTAAACGTGCTGAAGCAGCAAAAGTCACACATGCTGTTGCTGCAGCGTGGTTAGCACGACAGGCAATATGGCAAATCTATCTACGTCCACCTAAAAAAATTCAGTACGCGTATTTTGATGTCAGCGTTCCCAATGAAGTTCATGAAGCAGATAGTTTGTTTTTACCGCACGATACTATTAAAACACGTGGACGTAAATCATGCACATACAAATACGCTTTAACTGTCGTTGAAGTTGCAAGTAGATATAAAGAAGCAGAACCACTGTCAACAAAGACAGCAACTGAAGTTGCATCCGCGTTTGAACGAATTTATCAACGAGGATCCGGACCACAAGGTGGTCTACGATGGCTACAGTTGCTACAAGTTGATCCTGGCAAAGAATTTCTCGGTGAAGTATCATCGCTGATGAAAAAAACATAATGTCAAAATCAGACGAGGACACATCTCAATTCATCGTAATCAGGCAATAGTTGAACGATTTAATCGAACACTCGCTGAGCGGTTATTTGGATACCAGTATGCGAAGGAAATAATTCAGACCGACATGAGATCTCGCGAATGGGTTGAAAGATTACCAAGTGTGATAGCTGCGTTAAATAATGAAATTACTCGTGCAACTTCTATGAAACCTATTAATGCAATTACAAAAAAACATATACCCCGTAGCGACGGTTACGGACAGCGACGTGACATTTCACAACAGCCAGTGTTAGGTAATGTGACTGTAAGGTATTTATATGAACCTGGTGAACTTGAAGGGGGTAAAAAAAAAGAGCAACTGATCCTATCTGGAGTGTGACTACACATACAATTTCTAGCGTGGTTAGATCTACGGGTAGACCCGCCATCTACAGACTAGATTCAACTGCTCCTCAACGTGGATTTGTGCGTGAACAATTACAAGTAATTCCTGAGGATACACAATTACCACCGCGTTAACGTTTGTAAACTAGCGCCTCGACGTCGATTGCATTCAAGACAAGTCAATGTGACATTATCACGTGTATGACCAAGATCACTATTAATTCTATCCACGGTAAATTGTTTTGGATTATTACAAGAATACTTCCACAACATGTGACAGTTACAAATTACACAACGATTATTCTGTCGTTGTTTTAGTGTCATAATAAATTCAGTATCAATATCAAAATCGCGATTATTTTTTTTTTTGTCACATTGCTTATAACTGGATAAGTTTTTTCTTATTACGCCAATAACACCTTCGGTGTCACTAATAGTTTGATTATTATTTTCTGTGGAGTCTATGACAACTCTATGCAGTTGAGATATTTTCCTGACTCGAGACACTGCGAGATAAATTAAACTTGACCATTCTATTCTATCATCGACAATCCAGATATTTGTATCAGTAATAGTTAGTCCTTGTGACGAGTGAATCGTTATGGCATATCCCAATTTCCACGGTTAGTTACTCATACTCAACGCGCTCTCAACAACTTCAACATCAACCAAAGCAATATCATTCAATACAAGATATTGTTTTTCATTTCTTCCCGGAATTTCAACTTTAATATTCTGTCGTCGAGTATCTGCTGGGCGATAACATAATGGTACAGGTTACGTTGGAAATCTTTCCTTCTGTAACAGAAATAATTTCTCTTGCAATTCATCACGAACTATTTTTCTACTCTCAACTATCAAATCATTTGGTCTCCATAAATTCCAAAAATCATTTACAGGAGTTTCTGGAATTATTTCACGCATTATCTCACATTGTATTCTATCTGGCTGCAGTCTGATTAATCTTTTAAATTCTTTCAGAGGTTCATCAATAGCTCTTATGATCGTCATTTATTTCTTCATAATAATCCACAAATGATTTTAACCACTCATGTGGAGATTGACCCTCGAAAGGTGGTGGTTGACCATGATCGCCACACATAATCACAGCAGTATTTTTTGTCAGTAACCAATCAAGAAATATTTTTAATGTTTCTAACGATACTGTACAAATCTCATCCCAGATGATGATTTTGGGAATACATTTCTCACCCATTCGCTCAGGTGTCCTTGTATCTCCACACCATCTGAAGAAACTATGGTATGTACATGATTTTACTCCTCATTGTTTTATTTCTCTTGCTAGTCTGTGTGTAGGTGTCAACAGAATTATATCTAAACTCCGAAATAATTCAATGGCACGTGTTGTTTTACCAGAACCTCCAGGTCCATTGAGATAAATTGTTTTATGTCTAGCCACGGGATCAAATACACATGGTGATGTTGATACTGGTATTTGATTATCATTACCGTACTATATTTCTTTGATATTAGTGTCTGCTGATTCAGAATAGTCAAGTATATTTTCTTGCTTTATTCTCCCTGATCCCCATTCGCCGCTAGCGAGTAACGGTTTTACCAAATCCACGTACGCGCTATTTATATAAAACGAAACCGTAGCAACTCTGACAGCGTAACAAGGAAATATATTTATCATCAATAATAAATTTATAGAAACATAAGCGAGCATAGAAGATCTTAAATGAGTAAATTGCGGTGACTCACCATCGATATACCTCACGATTGTACCTAGTTTGGTTCCGTCTGACAAATAAGCATTGCTTCTGCTTATAAATGTTCCTTTGTTTGTTGTTTCAGTAATTATAAAATCCAACTCAGCATCATCCATGATTAATCTTGTACAATGTCGTTTATGATCATACGAACCACCTTGAATAAATTTACCGATTATTTTCCTACCGAGATCTTTTGCAACTTTATTTTCATAATCAATTCTATCCCAATCTACGCCTGACTCTGTCAAGGGAAAATGTTTCTTTTGTTGTGGTAACCAAACTTGTTTCTGCGGATGATATGATATAATAGCTTCACTTACACTCAACGACGTTAAGATTCCAGTATCAAGCATGTATCGTAATAGCACTATTGGAACCCGATATTTTTCTGAGAAATGTCTACCAAACCACGTATAAACGATCGGATGAAGATTATTACGAAACTTAAATGATTTTACACAAGCGAATCCTGTTAAATCAAAATCAGGTAATGGTCCATTTATCGCAACTCTTGACATTTCATGTGTCGGATGTCCGAATCTTTTGAAATATTCAGAAAATTCTCCGTATCCAAGAAAACTTCCAGGATAACACGCAACCATATCAACCGATATAACTTTACGATGATCGTATCCCATAATCCGCCATGTCCATATTCGACACAACTTTTCTGAACATCTTCAAGGAATTCTGATCGTGTTGGTTTCCATGAATTTTTCTTCTAAGCAATGTGAGCCGCAACTGATGGAACTGTAAAACAATTATTTAGTAATTTTTCAACTTCAACATCGTCAGAATTATATTCACGCCAAAGGCGTTGTGCAAGATTCTTCATTTCTTCATGAAGAGATTCTCTGCGGTAAATCTCTCCATTAGGTTTTACAAATTGATCGTCATTCACGGACTCTGAACTCTGAAATAACCAAACAGATACAGGGTCATTCTTACTGATATCACTGATAGCATCA
This sequence comes from Megalonaias nervosa, assembly GCA_016617855.1. Taxonomy (NCBI): domain Eukaryota; kingdom Metazoa; phylum Mollusca; class Bivalvia; order Unionida; family Unionidae; genus Megalonaias; species Megalonaias nervosa. The sequence continues at coordinate 2,312 of JAECUM010051494.1, read as the reverse complement.
AATATATAATCGTCATAAAATCTGACTATTCTATCTCGTGGAAATATTGTTACAGCATCAGTCCATGCATGTGCGTTATGATCAATGATTGTTATTGGAGTTCCTCTTGATGGGTATTTTGACTTACATATAATTTCTCCGGTTAGTGTTTTTACTGTTATTGGAATTTTTTTTTTTTTCTAGCTTAGCAACGTCGCTGATAGATGCTCCGGTATCTTTAACTGTTTCTGCCCACTCATTTATTTTTGTACGTCTTAGATCAGTTAAGCCATTTCCGCGTATTGCTTTTGAGAAATGTTCCATAACTCGCTCAGCTACGCAGTTTAGTCTCCTTGACAATTTCATTGGTTTGAGATTATCAACGCTAGGTTTATCATTTAGCGGATATATTGCATATATAACTGCCGTGACAGGATATGCTCTTTCATAATATGGTTTATCAATACCGGTTAGCACACCTGGCTTGGATTGTTTATTTAATGTAACAGTATTATTTCCAGCATGAAGCCGTATCGGTTCGCGTTTGTCACGAATAATCCAAGTGTCATCATCTGTCTGCACAATAAATTTTACTAGAATAATATATCGCTGATTGTCGAGATAGTTAATAACATTTTTACCTCGTTCGTCACTCATTGTAGCATCGACAACACCGCTGGTGTCGTTCATGATCCTGAATGTTGACCAAGTATGAGCCGCACCATCATTGCGAAATTCTTTCTTGGCTTCACGGATACGATCAATTATATCGCTGTTTATCAAAGCCAGATCTTGCATCGAAAAATTAAATTTAGATTTTGGTAATTTATCAAGATTAAATCTTGTGGTGGAAGGTTCAATTGTGGATAATCTCTCAAATTCCTCCATACTATATTTAAAGCAAATATATGTTTAATGAAACTTTAATTATATATATAATGATTCAAACAAACAACCGATGCCGATGGCTTATGATAGGATTTTCTCTTCCTTGTAATAAATCATGCGTAAATGAATTTTGTGGTCAACACATGCAAAGCTTTCGAAAAGGTAGTCTAGGATCGAAACCGTGTTTACGATGCTCTGTTGGAGTCAGAGGAGAAACACGGTTATGTGTACAATGCGGTGGTAAAATATACAGAGAGCTAAAACAATATTATGATAAGAAGTCGTCAGGTGAATCCCCCATAAAAACCGCTGAAGACTATCTGGCCAGATTTCAAAATAATCATTTAGACAAATAATATTATATATAAATGGAGCAAAATGAATTTGTAAAGCACCCAATATTTTAAAAGTTATGAAGCGTCTCGTGATGGTGTCATCAGAAATTGTCGAAGGAGAAAACCAGTCGGTACTGACAATGGTATTGGTTATCTCTCTTTTCGTGTTAGGAAAGATAAAAGCTATTACTCTCATAGATTCATCTACGAGTGTTTTCATTTGGTCATCGAAGACGGACTTGTAATCGATCACATCAATTCAAACCCGAAAGATAATTCTTTAGAAAATTTACAAATTGTTACACAGAGTCAGAATTGTAAGATAGGAAATACTGGTATTAGTTGCAAGACTCCTAGGTCGGTTATATCCACAAATACAGAGACAAATGAAGAAATAATATTCCCATCAATGAGAGCGGCTGCCAAATATTTTGATATTTGTATGCCCTCAGTACGTTTTGTTGCAAATAATATATATAAATCAGCATTTTCGAAAAAATTCAAACAAAGAATCACGTTCCGATATATACAAGGAAGCGAGATAAATCCGTCATCGCTGATAGAGCAATCAAGTAGTTGTCCCCCTTTTGTTATTGCCTATATATATTCAGTGATAAGAATCCGTCATCACTGATAGTGTAATTGAGTAGTTATTGTACTACAGTCTAATCGTAATACTTAAATATCTCTCCAGTCCAAACATCTCAACTATATTACAGAAAATATATCCTCAAACAAACATAAAAACCTCAACCGTTATATTATATCATTGTACACATATAGATCGCAGCAGACGACATGCATCATTGTAGTAGGGCGGAATATACCAGAATAATATCGATCCATGTATTCATTGCTAGATAGTTCTGCCTTGACTGCATGAAGAGGCTTGAAAATACAGTATTTTAACAAGGCAGAAACGGCAGAAATGTGTAAAATTGCAGATTTTATTCAGAATCAGAATATTTTTTCGGTGTAGGGATTTGCCGCTGGTGACAGTCACTGACACTGTCACGTGTGAGACAGTGCGAATAGTTATATACTTAAATTTAACTATATATTCATAACAGGTCCGATAGCCATGTGGTTAAGGCGTTTGCGTGCGGATCC
>JAECUM010051493.1:0-10067 GCA_016617855.1 Megalonaias nervosa | reverse complement strand
GAGAGAGAGAGAATTATAAATATACACCAGACAGAATGGAAAGTGCTGTCCCTGGCAGAATGCTTGATAATAATAGGCAGAATTGATATTTAATACAAATAATACTATCATAAAGGTTAGAGAATGTTTTTAATTGTGACCGTTTTACACAGATGTACACTTTCCGTTATGTCTGGTGTATATTTATAATTCTCTATAATTAATCCTAAATACCTTGATTTCTTTCATAGTAGTCCGGAATGTCTGTGTAAATAGATGAGAATTAATTATTATGTCGTCTTGCGAGTGTGGCTGCTACGCACGAGTGCATATAACACCGATTCAGTCGCATCATTTTATGGTGATGCGTGCTTAATCTTGATGGAATATGGGCTGGTGCGTGCAGGCAAGGCGATGGGTGCCGTTTACCTGCGGACCTGGGTTCGATTCTCCGTAGAGTGTACAAATTAAAAGAATTCTCTAACCTGTATGATATATATATATATATATATATATATATATATATATATATATATATATATATATATATATATATATATATATATATTTGAAGGTGTAAAAAGTATAAGTATATGCATATATTAACATAGAATTAAGATCTTATACCTTGGGTTTCAGGGGAAAAGTATTTCATGTCATAAATATATGTATATTCAACTATTCCTTTTGAACCAATAGAAAATTTCTCCAATATGTGTCATTGACTTTGACAAAGTCTTACTAGCTACCCATGTATTTGACCTTTTCTTATGTTTTTTGAGATACAACAAGTTCTTATCTTCTACTGATCCGTAATCTTTGAATATCTTTAACTTCGTTTCTTCTGTCTTTTTCATGCCATTCACATTCAAAGATTAAATGTTCTTTTGTAAATGACTGCCTTTCGTTTCTATTTGAGTAATAAAGGTTTCGCGTCAATTTCTATTTTCGTTATCAATTATTATGTTTGCACTTCACAGAATTCTTTTCTTATTTCTGGTCTATATTTTTGTTGTATACAAGTTTTGGTAACATGGATAAATTTCTTCTAAAATTTTATCCTTATAATCGTATTGTTCCCCTTTTATGTCAAGTTTGGCTAAGGCCCTGTCTTCTCCTCTCACTTTCTCTGTATTATAGATTCCTTGTCATCTTTTGTATAAATAGTTAAAACACCATGTTCGTATTGGTTTTTCTTTATAGCTATTAATTTTCGAAATTTTACATTTTGTGTTTCTAACGTTTCTAAATATTTTCCCAGATTTTTGCAAAACAATTTCCGACGTGTTTTGTCGTTGCGTATATGTTTATCAAATCATATGACTATATTTTGTGTGATTAATTCTCCCTTTGAAATGCGAGTGAATTTGTACGTCCAGGATTTTTTATAGACTTTTTAAAGTCAATATTGTCATTGCCCTCCGTCCCCGTATCATTTCTTATATTAATTGGTACTGCTGCATTAAATTATTGTTCATTAGTTTTAATTTACCATTTATGATATCTCTAATTTCTTGCAAGACTATCATATCGTCGTTAAATTATTGTTCAATAGTTATAATTTATCTTTAGTGACATCTCTAATTTCTTGTAAGAACATTATATCGTACGGAGTAACGTTATCATTTTTCCTACCTTATCTATTTTGTTTGCTATTCCATTTTGATTTTGGTTTCTCCATTTGTGTGATGAATTTCGTTTCTGGTTGTGCTTTTTTGTGTTTCTGTTTGTGATTTTGTTTTGTACTGGCTCCTGATTGTTCTGTTTCTTTTCTGTATAGGATTGTCCCTCTTCTCCCTTCCTGCTCTTTTTGGCCTGTTTAAGATTGTGAATTTGGGCTAAAGGATAGAACAATTAAAACAAAATGTGCTAACAGGATACTTAATGCTTGCTTTGGAGGATGCAAAAGCACTTGCTGATGCGCGTTTCAGGTGTACCAAATTTTCTCCTATTCTTTTTATGGACGACACTGAAGCACAAAGGGGCAAACACTTTGGGAACCCTGCGTACTTCAGGTACATATTTTACAGTACAGACACTATAATTTGATTATGTTATTCCGCAGTTTATTGAATAATAAATTGAATTTAAATTGCTTTTCAGAACATTAAAGTGAATATATATTTAAAAAGAAATCTTGTTTTAATCATTTTTATCACTGAATTGCCAAGAAACACACAATACAACGTGACGTAATCTAATGCACTGCTGCGTCATAATATACATTTTTGATGTCATGTTACAAAGTACTAAATTGCATTCATTATTATATACCCATACTGTAATAATATATAGCAATTATTCTTGTCAGGGGCGGATCCAACTCCACGCCCACCCCACCCCACCCCACCCCCAATGTGAAACGAGAGTAACGTTTCCCAGAGTAAGTCGCCCTTACAGTTAGATGGTTAAAACAGTGTTCTGGTAATATTGTAAATGCGCCTACACCCCAGGTATTCTATGCTACAAAACCCTTGCCTATTTTGTCCGCATTTCCCCTAAACGACATTTCGAGATCCGAGAATGTCATTCCAAAAAACTTAAAGGATTAAAAAGTGATTTTAGAATAAATAATTCCACATAATGATACCCTTTGGACTGGGGACGTGTTGATTGTTTGTTGGTAACTTTATTTCTTTGATTAAGTGCAGAAAGACGTCTGTTGATTTATCAATGTTACATGAAGATACATAATTGCAGTGACGACAACCATATTGTCTATTTCATAAAAAAAAATCATTGATTGAAAGTATTGTGATTGGATTGCAAATACGGATCCACCCCAATCTCAGGAAGACATTCGTGGAAGGCGATCGAACGAATAGAATTGTATGTTCCCAGTGAACTCCACACATATACTCTGCACTGAAATAATCTACGCGACAGGAAAAGTCATGGGTTCGAGACTTGGATGCGAGACGTAGCCCAGCATTCAGGAGTCTTTAGAAATGTATTTAAATGTATTCGCTATTAATAACTCCGCAAGAACTCCCAATACAGGTCGTACTGTGACAAAATATAGAAAATCAAAAACAACAATTATTTCTACGTGGCTGTGGTGACTGCAATTATGACAATTTTTACTACGTGTTTTATTTTATAAAACTTCTACTTGCTTCTATCCTGTATACAATTGTCTTGATGAATACATTTTTCCTAGAACTTAAACATGTTTAGTGATGGTCGCATCGATGTCTTCTCTTAAAGTGATCGATAATATTGTTAGAATGTTATAGCTGGGATTTCATCTATCTTTGCCGTCCATTTAACTTGCACATTTCATGATATGATGCATTTCTCACTTGTTTGATCGTCAAACCTATGAAATTTCTCCCGAAAACAATGGGATCGTGTCTGATTCGAGACAAAATTTCATATATTTGTCTTCGATAATATGTTAGGTAGAAATCAATATTTGGTTTGGCATCATTGTATCATCAGTATTATTAACATGACACAAATAGTTTTCAACAAAGCAAAGCACATTACACTATCCATTATGTGATTTGCTAAAAAGTCCCAGAGAAAACTCTAAAGTACAAAGGTTAACTACGTTGGGATAGAGCTAGGAATCGAGAAAGACGAACCATTCAAATACAAAGGATGATAATGGATAAAAAAGCTCCAGATTCTACCTCTGTAAAAACAAACCATTCTATCCAGTCTTGCGACTATCTAGACACCTTAGCCCATTCAATAAAACTAAAGCTTCAGTAAAAGAGACGAAACAAAGTGGCCGACACCCGCTGCGACGACAACGTACAAACGCGATGAATTTCTGAATGAACAGGTTCCAAACTAACTGAAGCCATAACTAATTCATTATCATTAGGATTAAAAGTCCTAAAGCGGTTTTCAACAAATATTAAAGGAACGTATATGGAAATACACAAACTCAGATACATCAAGGTGTTACCACCTTTTTCAAAAGCCTACAGTCAATCATACCATTGCAGTATCAGATATGCAACAGTAACATTACCATCTATAACGATGTCGAAGTGTTTGTTCCTCTGTTTGGAACTTCTGGAAAAGCAGGAAAATGATCACAGCCATAGCATTCGTTGCCATCATACCTCGATGTTAAAACCAGGATTTGTTTTGCATCGGAAAAAAAACTCAAAACACTTTCAATAAAGGATATTTGCCCAATGAACCGCATTTTTTGTTTCATATGACAGAACACGTTTGTGGACGTCATTCATCTTTCAAAAAATTGAAAGCTTTACTTTTATTTGTCCTTGGTGAACAAAAGGAGAGACAAAAGAAGGACGATATATACGATGTCAAAGCATCCTGACCAAAAGACTTCCAATGTGGAAAATCGTCGCTTGAAAGTACATTGAAAAGGTTATCCAGCTCTATTCGATTCTTGACTTTCAGTCCCATACATCTTCAATTACAAACAAAGATACTAGCAATTATAGACGATATTACTGAGCTGTTGTACTGGCTAACTGCTTCCCAGTCTCAAGTAGAAATAACAAAAGATACCAGTAGTAGCAGAGAGAACAAGCATCAAAACATGAATAATCTCTAAATTTGTTTTTTTTTTTTTTACTTTGCTCAGTGACAGTTGAGAAGATGTGTTTCTTACCTTCCTACCATGAAATTTTGTTGTTTCTAAATGAAATTATCTGAAGCTTTACAATTATAAAATTGTGTTATATCACAGTGAGACTGCTACAAGGTTACGACAGGACAAAAAAGCTTTGGTAAAAATCATTCATTCCACTCAAGTATATATATGCTGACGGAAAGGGAAAAGGAAATATCGGCATTCGTGACTCCAGATGGACTGCAAGTGATGTTGGGGTTGGAGCAGTATTGATTCAAGAAGATAAAAATGGTGTTGATCATCCAGTGTGCTTTTATTTTTCTAAGATATTAAATAAGCACCAAAGAAATTATTAAACAATCTGGAAGGAATGTTTGGCTTTGATATTGTCATAACATTTTGAAGTTTACATTAGTTCAGCTCCGTCTCCGATTATTGCGTTTAGCGATCACAACACCCTTACTTTCATCGACAAGATGAAAAAACGAAAAGCAGAGATTATAAGTGGTGGAGCTTGTTATTACAGGAATATAATATTGACATCAGGCACATCAAGGGAAAAGACAATTTAATAGCAGATGCACTTTCCCGTGTACAGAAATATTATTTCATGTACACTTTCTATAGTTCATCAGAGTTCTTCTTACGTTGTTTTTTTTTAAACCTCATATATAATTAATCCATGGTTAAAAGAAAGCTTTATTATATAAATCTTTCTTTTTCTTTAATGGGGGGGGGGAAGTGTTATGTATATGTAATTTAATTATTTGTTTGTTAGTTTTAATTTTTTTTTTTATATTCCATTACATGCTATTATAAGGTAACTTTGTTTACTCGATTTGACATTTTCCAGAAATTCAGTTCAGTTCTGTTTGACCTGATAATAGAAACACTGTATCTAGTTGCTGACCTTGATTCAGAATCAGTAAGGGTTTTGTTAAATAACTTTAAAAATTTTTTTTATTATTCTTTCCCAGAGTAAGAACCACTGATTTCAGATAAGGCTATACGTGATGTTAGGCATGTAAAAAGCTTCTATTTTGTTCTGAAAAGGGTTAAGAGTTAGTCCCTGAGGCTTATCGGCAAAAATTCAGGAACTATAAAAAAGAAGCTGGACAAACTCATGTCGAATTTACAAGAGAAAAAGAGCAGTTATTTGATAGATGCTGACCAGCCAAGAAAGTTTATCAAGATTACGAAAGTCTCAGACAACTTGTATTATTTGAAGAGTTCAAGAACTGTGTCCTTAGTGATATTAAGACTTATCTTGATGAGCATAAGATCGAAACCTTGGAAAATGCTGCTACTGCCGCTGACGAGAATACCTTAGCTCATACAGTTCCTTTTGTAGGCAAGTCTTCCACTCAGCAGTCTTCTGATAAAAAGGTATTTCAGCCTAATACGAGCCCCTCTAAATCTCAATCTGGCACAACTTTTAGAAATCAGGCTTCTGATAAGCTTGATCAGAAATCCTTGTCTCTTCCTACGTGTACCTGCTGCAAGAAAAAATGACACGTTATTTCTGATTGCTACAAACTGGAAAATAAGCATCAGAATCAAGACAGACCTATTCCAAATGCTCTTATTTCTAAGAGGTCAAGGTCTAGGTCTTCTATTGAAAGCAATACATTTGTTGGGTCTGATAAACCCCAGTCTGATTTTATTATGGACAATTATGAACCATTCATGTCTAAAGGTTTTATTTCACTCCTGGGTGATTTGGCCAATCCCATCCCTATTAAAATTTTAAGGGACACAGGAGCTTCTCAGAGTCTTTTATTATCAGGTACTTTGCCTTTTTCTGAGAAGTCATTTTCTAATGAGAGTGTTCTCATTCAGCGAGTAGAGTGCGGCTTTGTAAATGTTCCTCTCCATTGTGTAAATTTGTCATCAGACTTAGTCTCAGAACCCGTGACAGTCGGAACAGTATTTTCTTTACCCGTTGAGGGCATTCATTTATTACTAGGCAATGACCTAGCTGGAGATAAGATTGTGGTTAATCCACTTTTAACTGACAAGCCTTCTTTGGATCGGAAAGTAGATCCTACTGAAAAAGAATTCCCCGATTCACACCCAGCTTGTGCAGTTACTAGAGCAATGGCAAAGAAAGCTCTTGAGAATGATGTTGATCAGGAAAGTATTCCTTTAGCTGACACATGTATTGGTCAGGCTTTTGATAAGGTCACTTTCACTCCTTGATCCTCTTTGAACTACTCATTCTCTTTATTCTAATTAGGGTGACAAACGACAATCACTTGTCGTCGAACAGGAAAACGATCCTGAGATTCCTATTTGTTTGAAAGGGCCACTGAAGTACCTTTATGTTATTTCATTAAAATGGAATTCTTATGAGAAATGAGACCTCCCGATGTACCTGCTGGGGATTAGTGGTCAGTGAACTATCAAATTGTAGTTCCAAAATCTTATAGACAGGAAATTCTTAGTCTGGCCCATGAAACTCCTTTGGCTGGTCATTTAGAGATTATTGAGACTTATCACAAGATCTTGAATCACTTCTATTGGCCAAAAATTAAAAGTGATGTTTGTAAATATTGCAGATCTTGTCATACTCGTCAAATGATAGGAAAACCCAATCTGAAGATACCTAAGGCTCATCTGCAACCTATTCCTGCATTTGACGAACCATTTAGCAGAATAATGGTTGATTGTGTTGGTCCCTCACCTAAGACAAAGTCAGGCAACCAATACTTGTTGACCATAATGTGTGCATCAACAAGATTCCCAAGAGGCAATTCCTTTGAGGAATAGTAAAACTAAAACTATAGCAAAAGCTTTGATAAAGTTTTTTACTCAGTTTGGCCTTCCTAAATCTGTCCAATCTGATCAAGGGTCAAATTTTATGTTTGGAATTTTCCAGCACGTTATGTACGAATTAGGCATCCAACAATTCAAAACATCTGCCTATCTCACGGACAGCCAAGGGGCTTTGGAAAGATTTCATCAGACTTTGAAAAATATGATTCGATCATATTGTTTTGATACGGGTAAAGATTGGGACGAAGGCATTTATTTACTATTGTTTGCTGTTAGGGAATCAGTTCAAGAATCTTAAGGATTCAGTCCTTTTCCACTAGTTCTTGGACACACTGTACGTGGACCATTGAAGTTGTTGAAAGAGAAACTTCTTTTCAATGAAGAGAGCGAAATCAATCTTCTCGATTATGTTTCTGATTTTAAGTACAAGTTGTCAAAGGCTTGTGAGATTGCAAGAGCTAATCTGCACTCTACTCAGTCAAAAATGAAATTAAGGTATGATAAAAATACAAAGGAAAGGAGTTTTCAGCCTGTGATAGAGTTCTGGCTTTCCTGCCCATACCACAAAATGCTCTTCAGACCAAATATTGTGGTCCCTAAACAGTTGAAAAGAAAGTAAATGATTTAAATTATATCATAAATGCTCCTGGGAGGCGAAAACAAAAACAACTTTGCCATATAAACATGTTTAAGGAGTATATTGAGAGAGATAGCCAGGTTAATCGTGCAATTAATTTAGTTGTACCTGTCACACTCACTGTGGATTTAAGTGAAGGAATGCAATCGGACACTATTAATTTTGGAGGACAAATCTTTGGAATTCAGAAATTATGAATAATCTGGACTATAAATATTCACATTTCCAACAACAAGAAAAGAATGAACTTAAACAGTTATTATTTGAATATGAGCACTTATTTCCAGATGTTCCTACAAGAACAAACAAAATTGATCATGACGTTGAAATTGTAAATTCCAAACCTGTGAAACAAAACCCATGTAGGATGAACCCTCTCAAACAGGAATACTTGAATAAAGAAATTCAGTATTTGCTGGAAAATGATTTCAGTAAAAATGACTGGAGTTCGCAATCTATACTTGTTCCGATACCAGATAAAACTTTCCGCATGTGCACGAATTATAGAAAAGTGAACAGTGTGACTAAAACAGATTCATTTCCATTACCAAGAATTGATAACTGCATTGATAAAATTGGAAATGCCAAATGTGTCACCAAATTTGACCTTCTGAAAAGATTTTGGCAAATTCCACTGACGGAAAAGGGAAAGGAAGTTTCGACATTCGTGACTCCAGATGGATTTTATCAATATAAAGTAATGCCGATTGGTATGAAGGGTTCGCCAAGTACGTTTCAACGTTTAATGAACATGATTACCTCTGGTCTAGATAATTGTGATGCTTACATCGATGATGTCATCATCTACAACGACACCTAGAGAGAACATTTAGCAACAATTCGGAAATTCTTTGACAGACTCACTGATGCAAGCTAGACAATTAATTTATCTGAAAGTGAGCTCTGCTGTGCTTGTATAACATTTCTAGGACATATCATAAGACATGGAGAAGTTAAGCATATAGATTCTAAGGTCAAGGCTATCTCTCAATTCCCTGTGCTTGTCAGTAAAAAGCAAGTGATGCGATTTTTAGGTATGGCTGGATACTATAGGAAATTTATTTCAAATTTGTCCAGAATTGCTGGACCCCTGAATCCTATGTATATAAATATTATTTCATATGCACTTTATATAATTCATAAGAGTTCTTCTATGTTATTTTTTTAAACCTCATATATAATTAATCTATGGTAAAAAGAAAGCTTTATTATATAAATCTTTCTATTTCTTTAATGGGGGGAAGTGTTATGTATATGTAATTTAATTATTTCCGTTTTAGTTTAAAAAAAAAAAAATTATTTTTATTTCATTACATGTTATTGTAATGATAACTTTATTGACTGGATTTGACATTTTTCCGGAAAATTCATTTCAGTTCTGTTTGACCTGATAATAGAAACACTGTATCTAGTTGCTGACCTTGATTCAGAACCAGTAAGGGTTTTGTTAAACAACTTTTGCAATTATATTTATTATTCTTTCCCAGAGTCAGAACCATTGATTTCAGATAAGGCCATACTGGGAGTACGTGATGGTAGGCATACAAAAAGCCTCTATTTTGTTCTGGAAGGATGACCATCTGACTCTCATCAGGGAACCTGTTTTGCTTCTTAAACTTGTGTATAACTGTTGTCTATATAGAGGTTTATTTAGTCGGGCTCCAAACCATTGACACTTCAAGGTGTTTTGTTGTGACCAGTTTGAGTTGAAATTTTATTTTACGAATTCAATTGATTCTTTTCCATGGAAATGAATAAGTGCTCCTTACAAAATTGTTGGACAAGATATTCATTGAAATTTGTTCGGAATTGAAAACTGGATTATTATTTTATGTGATTCAAGAATAAACTGTTGAAACATCAATAATTTGAAGGTTGCAACAGACGTCATCGCCTTCTATTTTGGATATCATCGGGACTCGAACTCAGATTCATTTAGGACTTTTTAATAATACGACTTCTATTTTTTAATTCTTGCATTAAGTTTGGATTTGATTCATAAAAGTATAAGTTCCTTGTCTCATTTTTCCTTGGTTTTCTAGGGAAATAAATTATTTGTTAGAAAGCTTGTTGTCTTCACTCTTTTCTGTTACGTTTTGTAAGAGCCTAAACTCGTAA
>JAECUM010051488.1:0-15035 GCA_016617855.1 Megalonaias nervosa | reverse complement strand
GATCCTGATTCTCAGCTGCAGCTGCTAACATATCCATTGCTGATATCCCTGAAAAAATAAGAAAAGTATTTCTTTTCCTCATTTCAGACAAAGTACCTGAGAGAAACTACACAAATAACTCAAGACTGGTAATACATCTGTGACAAGGGCTTCTCCTGTGTGTTTACCAAAGGAGTTCAAACCACTCAATGAGAACACAAAGTGCATAAATCCATGTGACACTGAGGTACAGACAAGAAATCAGGCCTTATCAGATCACTGGTTTCATGAGAGAAAAATCAGACTTACAGCATCTAATTTTGGAAAAGTTATATCAAGGAATTCTAAACCCAGTGAAAAAATTTTTAACAGTTTATTTTCAAAAAAATGAAAGCCAAAGCTCTTAAATATGGTAAACTGCTAAAAAGAGGTATCTTGAATTGTATCCCTCTAGGCATTTCCATGAGTGTGGCTTTGTGGTTAATAATGATGTTTCATTTTTGAGTGCCTCACCTGATGGAAAACTGTGACAATGGAGTATGTGGAATTGTGGAAATTAAATGCCCCTTCTCTGCTAGAAATGACCATTGAAAAAGCATGCAATGATACACCAGATTTCAATTTACAGAAGGATGAGCATGTATCATTAAAGAAAACACATAGTTACTATGCACAGATTCAAGGCCAACTTATGGTTACAGGTTGTTAATTTTGTAAATTCATTGTGTACACACAGGAGGATATGTATGTGGAAAGAATTAAACCAGACATTCCATTTTTGTCTTCAGTGTTACAAAAATTGGCTGAATTTTACAGAGACTATGCAATTCCATATCTACAATCTTCAAAATAAGTGATTAAAATACTTACATGGGTTTTCAGTCTGTGTAGACACCCCTGACTCACAATTCATGTCTTGATTGTTCAGTCCGTAAGAAATAAATACTTATGCATAAAGATGTTAGTTAACAAGTAGTTTTCTTGTTTGTTTATGTATTCATATATTTTAATTGATTGTGAAGTATAAGCAATATAATTGAAACACTTTTCAAACAGGATCAGTTCATTAACTTGCAAGCTTTGCATATTTACTTTAACATTAATGTCTGAATTTATTCTGAAATTAAACTTGTTAAATTTCATATGTAAAAGATGAATAAAGCTAAACATATTCTGTGAGTTACTTGGCCCTTACATAGTTGTGTTTTCTTCCAAATGCAGGCATTTGCGTTTATGTTGACTGGTTTCATTTTGTTGTAAAGAAGCTCTCTTCACTGGAAGTTTTCTTGCTGGCATAGTACGTGAACCATCAGCTTGAATGGGGTCTGGGTAATTCTCAGATGGTCCATTTCCTCCAACAGAGTGCTGAAAATATGTATATTTACAAAACAATGCATTATATGACAATCAAACAAGCAAAGTAAATCTGACATTTCATATTAATATCAGCAAAGAAACATTTTATATCTATATTTTAATTTAGATGTATGGGCAATTTAGTACGAAATAAAGATTTCCTATTCTTATTCATGACCTAGTCATAACATAAATATATGCTCCATTACACATGCACTGATAATAACCCGATGTGTTAACCTGTTGTTAATTCCTGCAATACAAGATAAAAATATCAAGGGTGCTGGTAGGGGATAAATGTATTCTTATAATTAAAGCACAAATATTACAAGGTGACCTGGATGCCCGAGTGGTCAAAGGCTCTCACTTTTACTGGTCACTGCCATATCACCTACGTCCACATAGGTTCCAATCTCGGGTTCAGCCAATGTGGGTATGAGAAAAGCTTTTTAGTAGCTTCCCTTGAGTCTGTGGCTTTTCCCGGGTCTTTCATCCGCCAGATAAACCTGGCCGCCACGTATAGCCTATCGTGTACTGAAAAAAATGTAGTTAACCCATGATAACAACAACAACAACAATTACATAAACTAGCCTTACGAAATGTGTATTAGATCTTTTTCTATTTAACATTATTTTCTAGAATACTACTTATACTTATTTACCATTGTGAAATCTAAATTGAATTACCTTTGAGCAAACGGCCTTGTGTTGGTTTATTCGTGCGATATTAAGCTGTTCGTGCGGTCGACCACACGCTTTGATCCATCGTTTCACCTTTTCCAAATCACGTTTTGGAGTCGGAAAACGTATAAAACGGCCTCCTTCCAACATTTCCGGATATCTCTCATCTGCATTGCACGTTCCCCACGCACATCGAAGCACCATTTTGTCAAAATATCGCAAAAATCACGAAAGTCTGTAATACAGCTGTATTTTCACCACACGTTTGTTTGTGGGTAAAACATGGCGGATATTACCGTAGCACCAGACGCTCTTATGCGATTGGTCAATATTTGTGGATTTGATTGACAGGTCGGATCTATGCATTGAAAGTGATGGCGGAGGGCACCTGCTTGTGAGATATAAATTAGAGCTTCTGCAACTGTTGTCGGTACTATTTTCCATGTTCCTGTGGTGAGTGGAAAACGCTGAACTTTGAAGAGCTTATCGCTACTGACATAATTGTTGAACTTTCTGGTATGATTTGCCCTGGTTCTGCTAGATGAGTGGTTCCCAACATCAAGGTCAAGCACCAAATCAGGGTCGAGGGTGGCAAAACTTATCAAAATGTGGAAACGAGGTCGCGAGATTCAGAAATAACTATTTTTTTGGTCGCGGCCAAAAAGGGTTGAGAACTACTGGGCTAGATGCTAGAGTTTGACCTTTGTCCGGTAATGAAAACCGAACATATCAAACACCTGAACATTTTTAATCGCTAGGAATGTATCGGTATGAAAATGATGGGAGGGGGAGAGGTGAGATCTGCATCGTGTCTGATTAATGTTGGTCTTCAATTTCGTAGTTCGGGGTAACCACAGAATTCACGAAAATTGGTACCCCAGAAAAAGTAACGCCGTATACATTTACCTTCAAATATATGTTATAGTTATATTTTAATGGCCAGCAGGGCCACTTCCGCGAAATTTATTTTGATACCTACAGTGTTGGGTGAAAGGGTAAGTTTTCTTTAGTAAGCAATAAAGAGTCAGGTATTGGACATCTACATAGAATTACGGGGGGGGGGGTTCAGGGTGATTTCAACATGATTTAATTTAAAGATGGATATTTTATTTTTGCTCGTGATCTCTTGTGTGCTTTTTGGCATTGAATTTATGACTTCCTACACAAATGAGTCCTTGGCCATTTGTAATAGATTGCCCTTACGGAATGTACGATCATTCTCGTTTCCTGTATAACTGCGATATGTATGACCTACTTTTTATACACGTTAATGTACATTAGCTCGCAACAAGCCTTGAAGTAGATATTTAGTCATCGCTCAGGCGAGGCGAACGTAATTATAACCCGCCGTGACACAGAATAAATAGGTGTCGAATGTATTTGCAAAACATAAAGCGAATACCCTAGTTGTCAAAGTGAACTTAATATGTAAATTTGTTTCATTTTAATTCCAGATGACTTGACCAAAAATATCGACACATATGAAACATTTCTGGCGTGTTCGTGAAACGTATCGTGCCATATACTTCTTCCCTTGTCATTACAAGCATCACCGTCACGTTTATTCGAACTTATCGCCTATTCCGTATCTTCCAGAATGTACTTTCAAATGGACACAGAGAAAAGCTACAGAAAAGGTATACCGCAGTGAGAATTGATGACCGCTTGAGTGAAACGAGCATACTACCTAGAAAATTAAGTAAACAAACAGCAACAACAACAAAGTGGACATGCTAGAGATTGCTGTAACTTGTCTGCTAGTACTTCCGATCTTGATTACTATAGCATGGTGGATGCTGAAAAAGCGATATTCGAATTTGCCGCCTGGCCCGACATTTTCTTTGTTCTCCACCTTATCAGTCGTTTTACAAGAACTTCATCCCTCACGAGTACATCTTACATTAGAGAAATGGGCTGAGGAACATGGCCCCCTTTTGCACTTTCAAGTATTGTGGAAACATTTTATTGTACTTAGTTCAGCAAAACTGGTTAGAAAAGTGCTTGTCAGTGAGGAATACAGGGACTTCACGAATTCAAGAAAGACTTGCTTTCGTGGTATATATTTCATGTGGAACCATGACGTTATTCTTCAAGGTAACCTAAGCCTTCTCCCTTTTTTATTCTCTCATGCATACTTTCACTCATACTCTCATGCATATTCTCATGTATTCTCTCGCGCATACTATCTTGCATACTCTCATGCATACTCTCGCGCATACTATCTTGCATACTCTCATGCATACTCTCGTGCATACTATCTTGCATACTCTCATGCATACTCTCGCGCATACTATCTTGCATACTCTCGCGCATACTCTCGCGCATACTCTCTTGCATACTCTCGCGCATACTATCTTGCATACTCTCGCGCATACTATCTTGCATACTCTCGCGCATACTATCTTGCATACTCATGCATACTCTCACGCAAGGGTTGAAATGCATGTACAGTTGATGTAATAATCATGAAACGGCCATTTTACATTTTCATGTTTTCACAATTTTTCCTTTTCTCTTCAGTTGTTGTTATTTAAAATACATTTAAAGAAGTAGACGTTTAACATCGACATGCATATTCTCAACAGCCAAATTTTACCTCATACAGGCGCAAGTCATAAACTTGTCATCCATTACAGATACATTGGACACTGTCGATGTATCACGGATAGGGATGACGTAATTAACAGGAAGATAATTTACTTGTTGTTTACAAATAAAGCATTCAGACAAAAGGATTCAGCGTTTTTGTTACGAGACAACCAGTCAGTGTGAGAGAAATTTCGGACATGCTGTTGGCTCACCTGTAGTGTATAGTACAATTTTACAAACACATATCCAGTCGATCTGTCTTTCGATTGTAACAATGACTTTTAAAAAAGTGGGACATGTGTGGTACTGTAATACAGTGGATTCAACAACAAAAGGTAAGTCTGCAAAGGAACATAAATAAACTATACTTAACGATAAGCATCATCGTCCAAAAGGAAACGATAAAGGTATGAAATATAGGAACAAACCTCAAGCTCGACAGTTTAAGGCAATGGGTGCCGTAACCCGTGGATCCGGGTTCACTTCTCAATAGGGTTAGAATGAAAACTGGTCCAGCCTGTATGATAGCATTCTTCATCCATACATACTTTAGCTTCGTATTATCACGAATAAAGGAATAGCAATTTCCGCTGGTTTTATCTTTATATGTTAAGCTCATGATATCTTGATGCCGGGGACTTCTGAGTGACTATATTTGCACGAAAGTTCATTACTTGGTCAACATAAGAATGCAGAATTAGATCATGCAGTCAAGGTGGTGGATAGTGGGTGACGTAAACCTCTTATCCGGGTTCGATTTTCAGTAGCGGACGAATAAAAGATTCTCAGTTTTATGCTAGTATTATTTATCCATATACAATTTAACATTATATCAACACGCATTATTCTTTAGCATGAAAGGATAGCACTTTACACTCTGCATGGTGTATTTTGGTAATGTTGTTTATTGTTGTGTATTTTTAATTTGCAATGCTTGTTTGTTAGGTTTGGAATATTTTTGTTTCATGATATGCTGTGGGTTGTGTAGAATTGCGTTTTTGTAGCTAACCTTTTCCAGAATCAGTGACAGTTTTGTAAACAACATTGCTTTCCTTTTTCTGGCTGAAGGATACATATTAGGATTGTTATCTTGGTCCGAGTCAAGTACATTGTGTGTACCATGTTCCTTATTATAATTTAATAACATACATTCTTACTTTAAGGTTTTATATTGTAAACATTTGAAACCTTCTGGAGTGAAAATTTTCATTAAGAAATAGCTTTCTTTAGAAATTACTAATTGTGACCTAGGTCAGGTAGAGTATAAAATCTTGTTTATGGGAAAATTAATCATACCTGCAATAACACCTTAAACCAGAATTCAGGCTTGTTTTGTTTTTTTATTTGTGATCAGTATTTCATTTGGGATCGAATTTTTTTTCAAACTATTCACTGGAAATATAAAGTGCTCATCCAAAATAACGTTCTTCGAAATTTAGAATTGGATTTATATTAAGTTAAATAAATATATATTATTGTGATTCAACAAAAGACTGTTGGCACATCTCTAAGACGCAGGCCATCACAGGCACGTCAGCACATAAAACGTTGGATTTATTTTGGAATTCCATTAAAGTTTATCCAGAACTTTTAATCATTAGGAATTGTGTTAGAAATTCTAGAAATATTTGGGATTTTGTCGCAATACCGTAAGCTACTTTTTTCACACTTCACTTTGTATTTTAGACAAATAAATTGTTTGAATTTTACAAAGCTTGCTGGTTTCGCTCATTCCCGTTACATTGTATCAGACCATTGATTCGTGTATATATATAGGAAGCAATTAGGAAGCAAGAACTTGAGTGTTCATTTACAAACTTTGTTTCTAGAGTTGATAGATCTTACATCTGTTAAAATAAAAGATATTCCTAAAGTCAATATGCAATTTTTAGATATCATGCTTTTGTAGATTAATTCCGGAGAAGGATACATTATATGTTCATACCGATTACAGGATGGAAGTCGTGCTATATATCGTTGAAAAGTATTTCGTAATGGAAAACAAGATCATTGGTTTATTTAGTGACAAAATGTAATTCAGATTATAAATTCTGTGAATTTTGTTTAATCATTTTAATATTTTTCTGCATTTTGTATTGCTGATAATTTTAGTAACAAAAATAGAGTCTGCCAGCCACGCCGTAGAACATGAATCGATTCTTCGAAGATGTATTTTTCAACTAACTTTGTCATAAGCATCAACAATTTATATTAGTATCCATTTGCAGGTTAGAGATTATTAAATGATAAATTTTCACAAACAAGTTCAATCGTATGAAGTATTTTTTAAAAATGTATTGAATCACCTGTCGCTAAATATAATTTATATGAGGGCAAGTGCTAATTGGTTTGTAAAAAGTCATTTTCCCAGACGATGGTTAGTAAATATATGAAGGCATTCTTCGTACCAAAAAGAGGTTTAGTCGGTCAGGGTCCTATTTTTCGTTCGAAACTGCTACATGACCCGCGGTCCGACACCAGCTACTTTCAGACTGGACCAATAACAAGTTTAAAGAATTAAAAAGAGAGAGAGAGAGAGAGAGAGAGAGAGAGAGAGAGAGAGAGAGAGAGAGAGAGAGAGAGTTTCCTGCAAACTCTGTATATGCTTTCAGCAAGAATTTGCAGCGGTGTTTTCTGGTATCAATAATTTTACCAGGAATATTGCAAAAACTTGTTAGTTGCCTTTTCCTCTTTGGATTCGTCACATGTGCGCGTATTATGTAAAGATATAAAGACTGGTCGCATTAAAGATATTAAAATAATGTGTATTTAAAACGTAAGACGTTAAGGACGTTATGTATAGACCAACAATATTAAACGGAGTTTTGCTGCAAAAGTAAAACTACCTCCTCCATGATATCCCTGTCATCCGCTACTTTCCTTATTAAAAGGAGACTACAAATCCCATTCACACAGGCCAGGATTTTAAAGTAAGAAGCATAAATATAGAATTTAAAGCCATTATAAATACAAATACCATCCATTTGGATTTAACACCTTAATCCTTATTATAACTAAAGTAAAATCTCATAAAATCTATAACGTCCATACCCTCTTCTACGCCATTCTTGCGTTATTACAGGAAAATGAGAAATTAACATTGAGGTTACCCATTTTACGAGTTTTTGTGAACAAGTCTTATGTCCAATATTAAAAATGTTCATAGGTTTTAATCTTTAATAAATCCTCTGTGTAGTTCCAAGTAGTGGGTGGGGTGTGACGAGTTTTATATATTTAGCAATCTAAATTTTACAATTCTCACTGGCAGCAAAAAAAATTTAGAAGTATGACCTATTTTTCCGAGACCAGTTTCTAAAAGTCAAAATGAAACGTTATCGAATGAACGCAGTTACTCTGTTAGCGTGCATTGCATGTAATCTTGGCTGGCAAAGGCGTCTGCCAAAATATTCAAATTTTACCCTTTCTTTTGTATCCTATCTCGTTTGAATGGGATGGAAGTTTTGTTTAAAATAGGAGTTGAGTAAGGAGGGCTTTTTTTACTTTAGGGTGATGGTAACGCTGATAAGTTGTTACTCAACAGGCCAGATTTGACAATGCTTTTTTTGTAAAAATTTAATTTCTGTAACATTCCTACCAATTTTTAGGTGAGTGCATTCAATACATTTCCATCTTTATTCTCTAGATGGTCATTCCCATGTTAACTTCCCCGTTTGGGTCCAGAGTGCCATTCCAGGCTATTTACGTTTTATCCGTGTTGGAGGATCAAGTACTGCGTTCTACTATTTACATACATAAATACGCGAGGTATTATTTACATACATAAATACGCGAGGTATTATTTACATACATAAATACGCGAGGTATTATTTACATACATAAATACGCGAGGTATTATTTACATAAATACGCGAGGTATTTTAAAAGTCCTGAATAGTGTGTTGTGTCCGTTTCTTTGAACTTGTAAAATAAATTTAACGCCAATCTATTGACAAAGAATGTTCTGTAAAATGAACTAAAGGTGCACGTACAGCACGCCAGACGCCAGCAGATCTATGCGTGTTTATATCTAACATAACTAAATGATATCGACGGAAAACTATCCGAGGAGCAGAATAATTCTGCTTCTGTGCCGAGAACACACTGAAAATGTTCGGGAGCTCTTAAGGTATTCTCTGACTGACATCAAGGCCGACTTGGATAAAGGTTACAGATTTGACCTGAACGGATGTTTGGATTAAATGACAACACAATGTGATGAAATATGGAAGTTTATGAAATGAACTGATAAAAATATTTATATGCTCTATAACATATACAGTGTGATTCTTTCACGCTCCAAACAAACGACTCATTGGATTACACAAACATTCACAAACGGGAAAACAAATGTGATTCATATCTTCAAAAATGAAGGTAAGATTCATATAATCTCATGTAATGAAAGTAAGATTCAAATTAATCTCATGAAATGAAGGTAACAATTGTATTCGATTGAAACAATATGATCATTTGAATCAACATAATTGTACCAAACACATGACTCGTGACTCGAGTCATCTGTACAACCCGTACCATTCATAACCACGTACGACTCGACTCGTATAAATAGTTGTAAAAACTTGCAAACGAAACATTTTGACCTGGTTTGCGTGTCCATTGTCAAAACCACAGTTCTCCTGAATTCTTGGGTTGGCCCACACTTGTATTTTATTGGCCACACACACCCTTCATGGATCCACCATGCGCACAAATTTACAAATCAGCAGCTCCGTCCTTGTATGGCCTTGATGGTCACACCTGCTTCCATCCCCATACAGATATACAAACAGCCAGACCGACAGCCTGATATATCCGCACACACGGCTAAAATAAAACCAACCTGGTCATAATAACAGGTACGGAATTAAATCTAACGATAACATGCTACTAAATTAAAGTCTTATAGCAACTTGTAACAATTCAAAAGTTCACAACGCTTCAAATCCGCGTAGTGGTAAAGACATTTCACTCTACGACATTGAAACTGAATATGCTTCACATATCAAATAAAAAAAAATATAACACTTACCCCTATGGCTGTAGAGCAAAAATGGAACGTACACCCCTTGACAAAATCCAAAAGACCAATGTGTCAATTAGATAAGAACCTTGTCTTAAAATCTCCAGGGGAATGATTATTAGTAAGCGTAAAATACCTGTGCATACCGTGCTCTTAGTGTCTCTCGCCGCAAGCGATCTACAACGAGATATATGCTAGTTCAATCGTTTAACTAAAGAAAAATACAATTATCCACCCTAGGTAACGTTTTACGCATGTACGACGAAAATGATCAAATCGTTCTAAGGCGAAACCAAGTTATTTATTGCCTTATTCTGTAACACAGATGTAACTCTAATCATATCCTAAGAGTTTGAGATGATTCATCGTTTTAAAGATGGTCGCCAGTGCATGGAAAATGACCCAAGTTAGAACGTTGTCTGTGATCGGTGAGCTGGAAATGGCTGCTATCAAGGGAACATTGGGTTCGATTCCCATTACCGGCCAAATTTATCCTCTCCTTAGTTTACTTTTTCTTCTTTCCATTTAATAAATATGTTATTTCATTTTCTATATTGATATGAAAAAATCTTTATAGTCACCACTTATGAATTTTATTTTCTTGTAAATAATTATACCACTGAGTAAAGATAGTAACATGTAGTAATTGTATTTTCCAGATTGATATAAACGATATTAATAGTCACCACTAATTTTTTAGTCAGCGCTAATTTATTTATTTCTTTATAAATAAGTGTACATAGTAACAGACGTATTATAGTTACCTGTTTTATTCTGCAGCATTCAATTAGAAGATGAAGTTTGAAAAATTATTAGGAAGGACATCGTGTGAATTATCAAAGGAAAGCAATACTGACTCTAAAAGCAGGTACTTGAGGAAGACAGTCTGGTAATTTTTACCTCAAAACTGAATTGCTTCATAGAAAAATAGGACAGAAAAGAACTTGTTACAAGTACAAGTGCTAGATAAATGTATTTTTATTTTTAGATTGCAATACAATCAAGTGCTAGATAAATGTATACAGATGCAACACAATCAAGTGCTGGATAAATGTATATAGATGCAACACAATAAAAATGATTAAGATCACTAAGTAAAACTAGTCATTGAATCGAACATTCAAATTAATATATAACATCTGGGACTCCAATATCGATTGACGAAGAATGAAACGATCACTACTTTCAAGAAATTCCATCCTTTTTTTTTGTTTTTAGTTTTTTTTTATTTTTTTTTTTATTTGCAAGTACACAGTAACACGTTTCTGACGTAAAAACTCATTCGTTACTGTCTAACATTATCACAATATCTTTTTTACAACTGATTTATTTAATACCTCATTAGCATGTTTCTGTGTTTGAAATATTGTGCCTTCGTTATTCACATCAGCCACATTATAAAATAAAATATTAACGAGGAGAGAGCTCCAGATAAGCTTATGATTGCTACCAGGGGCGCCCGCAGAACTATTTTCGGGGTAGGGGTGGGGTGAGGGCAAACATTTAGTGCTCAGCTATTACGTTTTATGGATGTAGGCCAAAACATGTTTAGAAGTAAAGTCGGGGGGGTGGGACATGCCCCCACCCTCCCTTGCTCAATCATCCATATCTCTTGTTCAATTTGATGTACTTCCTACGGTGATATTTTGGGTAAATAATTACTGTTTAATTCCAAGAAAAACAGAAGCCCAATACACCTTATTCACAAATATATCCATATCTTCAATTATTAAACAATAATAGTTAAAAAGTCACAGACTTCAGTTGATAACTTTTGACAGAGGCCAATTACCAAACTATCCCCTGCCACGGAGAGGTCGTCCATAGAGGGCCTTTGTGGACTGAGTCACACTTACCAGGACGTTATTAATGCCTTAGTTCCTCCAACGACTTAGATACGAAGATCATTCAACATGTGTTCGATTTTATGGCTACATGTTATTAACTGTTGACATATTGATCAAGTACAATACCCAAATACTATTCTAATCGAGAGCTCAGCGGCGATAGCGTCTTTCATTCACATTCGTGATCTTTAAAGGAGACCAGAAATCAATGGAAATATAAAAGCACTATCGAAGAAAACCTTATTCTGATGAAGTATCATCTACGACCGTAATGCGAATATTTAAATATTGGCATATCTTCAAGGAGATAATTTCCGTGACATTGTACTCTCCAATAAACCAGCCAGGCAAAGGTTCAAGTACCTAAACGATACGAGTACAACTGTAATTTCTTTGTTAAAAAAGGAGATATGATGAAACAGAAGGATGAAAGACGCGAGTAGTTGTGGGAAATACTATACGGACAATGGGAAAATACATTACGAGACCCTACTTTGTACTATACGGACCGATTTATACGGACAAAATATCACCCTGGGTTACTATAAGGACAATGGGAATTTGAACAGGTTGGATGACGTCACGGTACTGGACACTTGCAACAATGTGGCTTAACAGAATTGAAACCGAGTGTGTTTGTGAACTAAATGAACAACACAAACACAATATAATATAATATAATATAATATAATATAATATAATATAATATAATATAATATAATGTAATATAATATAATGTAATGTAATATAATATAATACAAATGCAACGATTCTCTCCCGCTTCTATCATACGATTGATCCAATCACTCTACACACATTCCCAAATTGGAAAATAATATGATCTATGTAATCTTACGTGTGAAAAGTGAGGTTCAAATAACCTCAGGGACTGCAAATACGTTTCCACTAATATTATGCAACACAAGCGAGATCCACATCTCACGTATGTAATACCATTAAGATTGAAATAAACTCAAAAATAATTCAAATATGATTCGAATAATATACACTGTAGACGAGATTCACATAATCTCCTATATTATGCTATGTAAGAGAGATTCACATAATCTCCTATATTAAACTATGTAAGCGAGAGTCAGATAAACAATGAAAGCTATGAAAGCGAGATTCACATAATCTATTGTAATGTAAACACCAATATTGTACTCAGTTGAAACATCAATTGGAACAAACATTACTCTAACACTTGAACAGTCGTATGATTCATAAGCTGATAAACCACACAGTTTCACCGAATCCTTGGGTTGGCCACCACTTTTATCGGCCGCTCACACCCTTCACGGATCCACCACATGTACACATACGTACAGACAGCACCCAGCACCCTGGTATTGGCTACGCCTACATTCGTGGTTCCACCACATGTATAAACTTACGTATGATGACAGCACACAGCACTAAACAGCTACAGTCGGCTCAGCCCTACACAGCTACCGTCAGCCCTACACATCCCTATGGACAGGTATACACATACGTACAGACAGCACGCCACTCTATATGGACAGCTACGCTCAACCCTAAACAGCTACAATAAAACCAAACTGGTCATAATAATGGGTTCTGAATTAATTTTTAGATATATGCTAATAAATTAAACTTATAGCAACTTGTAATCCAAAGTTCACAACGTTTCCAATCTGAAGTAGTAAAGGCTTCATTACCCGATATGACATTAAAATGAGAATAGGCTTCACATATCAAATAAAATATAAATTTAACACTTACCCCTATGGCCGGAGAACATAATGGAGAACGTTCACTCCTTGACAAAATCCAAATGACCGGTGCCTCAGTTTGAACTGGTATCAACCTTAAATCTATAGGAGAGTGTCAGGGTAAAATACTCATGTATACCATGCCTTTCGTGACTCTCTTCGCATGTAGTTTCCGACGAGATACATGCTAGTACAGTCGCTCACCTGGAGAAACAATAATTCACTCCAGGTAACGTTGTACGCATGCACAACGAATAAAGGTCAAAAATAGATCTAAGGCAAAACCAAGTTATTTCTTGCCTTATTCTGTGACAGTAGCAAGTACCGTGACGTAATGCCACCTGTTTCATTTCTATACAAATGTCTGTGGATAGTATAGTATGTTTTATGCATTCGCGTTAGTTTCCATAGATTGATGAACATCAATCTATCCTACCCAAGTTATACAACCGACTTAAAAAGTTAGGTAAGAGAATAATGTTTTTTGGAGTTAAACATAAATTATACAATCGAATAAAAAAAATTTAGGCAAGAAAAATTAAATCTTTTCGAGACATATGAAAGTGGCCCTGAAAAGGGCCTTGGGTTTTTCTATTTTCTACAGTTCTTCCACCAGCTTCTTAATTTTCCAATTATTTCTTTCTTCTTCTTCTTATTTTCTTCTTCTGCTATCCAGTTTGGATGCCCCATGGCTCTAAATTTTTGCTGTATTTTCATCCAGTTTTTATTCAGTCTGTCAAAGTCCTCTTTTTTTTTTTTTGTTTTCCTTCTCCTTTATCTCTTTTGTCCATATCTCTTTTATTTTCTGCACCTCTTCTCCCATTACCTTTTTCATGATGTCTTCTGACAAGCGTTCCGCGTTATATACGTCAAGCACGGACGTGAACGAAAACATCCCTTACATTCACTTCACATATTATCTAATATCCAGACAAACGAACGCGAACGCATAAAACACACCATATCTACTATCCACACAAATGAACGCGAACGCATAAAACACACCATATCTACTATCCACACAAATGAATGAGAATGCATAAAACACACACATATATACTATCCACACAAATGAGCTAGAATGCATAAAACATACACACTATACTATCCAAACAAACGGGAAGAGAAGAAAAAACACACCATACTTACTATCCACACAAACGAACGCGAACGCAAACACACACACACACACACACACACATCAGTAAAGAAGTGAGTGTTTATAGTCACACTACTCTACATTCACACAAATTGGAAAATTGAATAGTCTCTCTTTTCTAGAGATCTGGTTAGCCCTGAGAAGGGTGTTTTTTTTTTTCTTGAACGCCAATAGTCTCTCTTTTCTAGAGATCTGGTTAGCCTTGAGAAGGGCGTCTTTTTTCTTGAACTCCAATTGCACCTGGTTAATGCTGGAACCTCCCAGGGCAGGCACCATACACGCATCGCCGGCTCAAGTCATTTTCCCAATTAATGCTTGTTCTTGGGAGTGCAGAGGGGGCTTGAGTTGCTTCACTATCCCAATCTTCCGTCTCTGGGATAGTGAAGGCTTCCCTCCTTCTCCTATACCACAACCGTGGATGATGAAGTTGTCATGCTGGTAGTGGTTGTGGTGCTGGTGCTCGGGCTGGTACTGGTTGTGGAGGCGTCCTCACCTCAGGTTTCACCTCAGACACAGGACTTAGCATGATGTGAAGCAGCATCCCTCGCTTTTTTTTCCTTCTCCTCTTCTTTCTTCCTTTTTTTTCTCCTCTTCCTCAAGTCTGACACTTTCTGCAATGTCCTCCATGGCTAGCTCATCCAGGAGCCACCTGGCATACTCCAGGTGCA
>JAECUM010051487.1:0-26082 GCA_016617855.1 Megalonaias nervosa | reverse complement strand
ACATATTTGTCTTAGTCCATTGTACTTTCAATGTTGCCCAAGGCTTTATATGGATACACCGTAATAATTATTTATTGTCCAAGGATCGGTCTATATACGGCGGTGTATGGAAGGCAACATTTAAATCTTGGAATAAGCGTCGTCGGTGGATACTTTGATGGGTGGTAAAATTTCTTAATGCTGAAACTAGGAATATAAATGAAAAGAATGAAGTTAATTGTTTAAATAGGTTAATATTATTATTTTGTACTGTGAAATAAAATTTATGGATCCCTCACGACATGCAGAAATGGGGAATTACCCTCCTGCAGACTAATGGTGTAGCAGTACATTGCAGTATAGTATTAAAAGAACAGAAGGTCAATAATTATTGCTGTCAGCTAATAAGGTGAGTTAATGTTTGTTATATCAAAGTTTATATACAATATACCTAAAATTTGAATATTTGGATTGTGGTCCATGGTCTAATAACGGTGTGATCCATGGGAAAGGATTTAGTCACACACACACACACACACACACACACACACACACACACACATATATATATATATATATATATATATATATATATATATATATATATATATATATATACCCTTCCTATAGGATGGACTTTTGTCCATGCCAGAACCAAATTCATAATCTGCATAGCGAGCTTTAGAAAAGTATGCTAACTTTAAAATGGAAACAATGTACACAAATTAGTAAAAATGTTATCAAAGGCTTGATAGTTGGGGGAGGTACATAATTATCCATTTACTAATAAGTCTGTTCACGATTGAAACAGAGGAACAAGTTTTATATTTCATGCATTAAAAAATTAAACCTTTACTTTGCTTAGAAAGAATTAATTATAAGATTGTACCTATGTATATACAGTGCCTGATTACCATATAGGCAGAGTAGGCACCGGCCTCTGGGCCCCCACGCCTTGGTTTAGTAAAATTGTTGGTTGGTAAAATTAAAAACGTATTAGGAGATAATTTGCGAGGGGGGCCCAGAGATTTCGACTGCCTAGGGGTCTCCACAGGGATTAATCCGGAACTGTGCATATAAAGGCACCGATTGATAACGATGGACTTGTGTAATCAAAAAGGGTGACTATATGACAGCTGTAATATTGTTGGGCACATAAATGTATGTGTTGACAATAAATTTATGATCACGTAAATAACTAAATAAATATAAATCAGTAAAAATAAATGATTTACTTTTTAAAGCCAAACATACTTCACTGAAATCAAGATATTCAACAGTAATTTAAAATATTGCTTAAGATGTTATTTGGAACAAGTGAATTCGATCATCAGGAAAATCTCATTTTAATTACTATTATCCGAAACAACTTTACTGTGCATTTCGTTATATTCAAAGGTTGATTACATTAAGTTTTAGGCATTTCTTTTTATTATTTGTTTATTGTTGTTGTTTACATTGACACTTTAAGTGAAAGTAGAATGCTAATTAAAGAAACTATAGCCAATACATAATATAGCTATACTTAAGCTTTTTTGAAATATGCGTTTTTAAAGAGAACTATAACATTTTTGGATGTATCGGTGTCTCACTAATGCGTTTTTAAAGAGAACTATAACATTTTTGGATGTATCGGTGTCTCACTAATGCGTTTTTAAAGAGAACTATAACATTTTTGGATGTATCGGTGTCTCACTAATACATATTTATATTTGTTTCTCTATAAACCCAATATATTTTGCCAGGAGCTGATTAAAATTGTGAAACCTTAAGATAGTGTGCATTCAAAGTTCCCAGAATTTGACTATCAGCAGTTTATGAGTCAACAAAAGAGAATTTGCACACATGTCAAAATTTGAAACATTTGTTATAGTACCTTAAACAAAATAAGTGTGTGATATCCATATAATGGCTTCAAGTGAATTAGAAAGACTGTGAAAATATGTATTCCCATGGTTTTCATATTTAGGATAATTTGGCAGTAAATTGTCCCAGATTGTACATTAGGATTAACCTTGCATTGATTTACTCTCAAATACAAACATAATCCACGCGAATCAAAGAAGATAAATTCTACTATTTATTACTTTTACTGCATCCTTCTTGCACAACACAGATAAGTAGTAAATAAAAAGTCGAGACAATACTTAACAAAATTCTTGAATAATATGAATGTGTTATCATTGTTTATAAGTAAATAGGTTGGCGCTAAGTCACCACACGAACAGTTCAAACTTTGATACCTCTTAAGCTGGTGATCAGATCTATTAAAATTACATGTATCGTCTTTGAAAAGTTATTAAGTTTGTTTTATCGTGTCTCGATTTTGGTCAAAAAGTTGACGTACATTTGCAGTGTAACATATTTTCAAGTCTTTAAAATGACACACTAACATATATAGGGCAGACAAGGGGGTGGGGGCGGCAACCGGGGATATATCTCCCGGGGCCCGGGCCCGTAAGGGTGTCCAGGCCGAACAACACCTTATAAGTTTATACAAGAAAACTTTTGTTTGAACAAGAACTAGGAGAGGCCCTAATGTTCCTTACCCCAAGGCCCGTGATTGCTCTCTACGGCCCTGACTATATGTACTACTTCCGTTATGCTGGCGATGTATCTTCCGATTTGGATTATCTGCTTGACCCACTAAATTTGAAATTCAATTTTAGGTAATGCACATGAGCTAAAATTTCCAAAAATATCTTAAAAAATTGGTAAAATTGTTGCTTTTTCTAATAATGTACGTGCTGACCGCGTACTTGACCGAATAAAAGCATAAAATGCAATTTAAACATTCTGTCGTGCCTTTACTCACCTAAAAGTTCACGATAAAATTAAAATAAGGTCGGATACGCAAGATGTGGGGCTTTTTACATTACGTAAAAACCAGTAATTTTATGCAAAACGTTATCACGTGAACACAAGGTATGTTGGAGAAAAAAAGACCTGGTTTGATATTCGAGTCTAACGTTAATTTCCAAACGCTGCTTAGAGTTATCCCCCTTGCTGGAGCATAGCTAAATATAATGTTTGTTTACCTTTGTCACGTGACAGTTCCCGTAAGGTTCAGTGCTACATATAGGACACACGGTACTAATGGTATGGAAAATGGGAACCAGCCTGGAAATGGGTGAACATAAAACAGAGTATATATAGGTTTGGCTGGCCAGGATTGGTACATAATGTAAGTTATGTTTTAAGAAAAAGAATCTCTTGAGAGCTTATCTAGCTGTAAGTGAAAAAAAGAGACATTGTTTAATTGATGGAATTTCAGTCCTTTAACAGTCTTGAGTTTGGAACATTCATTACTAAAATTAGCACCTGACTCTTTGGTGCGGAATTGAAAGCTCATGTTTAAAACACATGCAGGTCCAGAAATGCCGCGGCTCATATCCTTTCCTCTACACAGAAGCTGACATCCAGGTTTCATCTATACTGATCAATACAGGTTTGATCATGAGCACTCAGAAATTTTAAGTTATTGAATTTTTAATATCATGGTGTTTGCATAAGTTTACTATGGGAACTGAATTAGTACTGTGATAGCATAAAAAATGAACTCGTCCATTAATTTACGACGAACATGGCGGATTACATTTACAGTGACCACTCTTCTTCAGTGAATGGTATTGGGCTGTGTGTCAACGCGATTATGCCTGAATCAGTTTCGCACGAAACGTATTCGGTTATTTTAGGTACATGTTGAGACTCTGATCAGAAAGCTCAGTGAGAAGCAATCACGTACATCATTCGCGATGCTGTGCGGAACAAAGTATAGTGCCTAAAACTCCCCAAACAGTGTACGTTTCATCAAAGACAAAGGCCTAAATAGGTTGGCAAACATACTGAAACTTGGATGATTTCTTTTTATTTCTGGCTTTACCTTATTTATTTGCGGCTAAAAAATTCATTATTGAAAAATTTGTACCCAATTTATAACAGTTATGTACAACTATTTATGTCCCTAATTATTTTCTGTGGTCAATAATTTTTAATTTCCGTTCATCTGACATTCTGCTTCGGGTACTGGATCGTTTAACCGTAGTTACACGTCTTCTTAACGGTAACGTTACAATGTGCTTCCCATTCACAAGCAAGATATTTAATCTTTTTACAATTAAAGTATGTGTATTTTCAAATTTAGTTCAGTTTCAAAAGGTGTTTCCTGCAAAATTAATTTTTTTAAAGCAAGGCCTAACATTTGTGTAGAATAAAACCGTAACTAACGATATGAAAGAAAAGGGCAATGTACAATAGGAAATGCAAAAATACTTTACTTGTAAACAGACAGATAAGAGTAAGAACTAAATGATTATTGAATAAATACTTGAAATAATATTTTTCCAAAGTCATCGTGTAAAGTCCTCTATGGACCAGGAAAGTTTTCGATGTGCCAAGTCTGTCAAAATACAAAAACATGTGCCAAAAATACAGATAGAAGGATATACCTACCTTCACAAGCATCTGTCGGTGTGTATATCTCACCGTTACAGAGCACTGTATCTACACTTTGTCGCGTTACATAGCCTCGCATACACGTAAAGGTACATTTGCTTCCCGTCACGCGCTGACAATCGGTAGACACGATAATTTGATTGAATATCTCCGGACATTGAGGAACTAAAATGATACATATAAAAACTCAATGCAAAGTAATATTTGAAGCATTTCAGATCTTTGTTATGTCACGATGTAATATCATCACCATTTATGTCCATGTAGAAATTAGCCAGAATTAAATATGAGAAGTGAGACACGGATTCTCTTTTTAGCAACACATATCAAGTTTTAATCTACACGTTTTACTTTTTTTCAAACTGAAAATATTACGTAAATTAATACTATTTCATGAAGAATAATACGCACACTCTGAAGAAAATTTAGTACAACTTGTACGTTGAAAACACACAAACTACGGATCATGAATGTTAAGTGGCTACTGTAATATTTTACAATTATGTCAATTGGTTCATTGTTTGCAAATACAATCATATTATTTATCTACGTTATTGATATATCTTTCCATAAAAGTTCAGTTTTTATAAATCATTTAGCTTGCATATAAGTCAATCTTATCTCGTGTGGGAAATCCTTAGCTTGTTAAGCAACAAATGTGCTTACTGTTTGAGCAAATTTTGCCACTCCCTTCCATCAGGTCTACGTCATCTTCACAATCGCATATACCACCACCCGGTGTTGGAAAGCAAAATGTGGAACAACCTCCATTACCCATAGAACAGAATGTATTTTCTGGAAAACATATCACATTTAGTTTTGCATGATCAGTCGTCACAAATGAAACTATATTCTATTGGAGTACGATATTTTTGATTTTCTGTTGGCAACATCTTTCCTCGAGGTGTGCATTTTATTACATTGAAATGTTAATTTACCTAAACTGGCCGCGTAATTAGTGTGCACGATAGCTTTTTCTACAGGAAAGTCCTTAATAATTACTGTGTTTTGTATGTTTCTTTTTTGTGTTTGTGACATTTAATCGTTATTTCTAACCCAAAGTGGTGTTTGTTACTTACAATAAGTAAAACAAAATAATACATCAAAAAAAATTAATTTGCGACAACGAATCCAAAACGAATATCATCAAATATGCAAATACAAAACTGCTACTCCTTAAGTTAATTTTGCAAATGGCTAATTAATTGCATAAGTAACATCTAAACAAGCGCTGGAAAAAAACCATAGATCATATGCTTTATATATTTTAGGCATAGGTAATTTCACGTTTCATCAGTGTTGCTGTCTTATTCTTACTATTTTGGTACGTGGATGAATAAATATTGATGGACTGAATTCTCCCGAGTTCTCCATGAGTGGCAAACTCCACCGTGTCATTAGGGTTGAATCTATTCACTTTCTTCATATTTCTGAAAATCGAAATATATTGTATAATCATCGCAGATAAAACATTCTGATTGTATTATCAATTTTGGTTCATCTCCTGACACCAAAGATACTGCATGGAGCATAGCAGTTATTTCAAAACAAACAATTCGAGAGGAAGACAACACAAAATAAAACAATACTTTGTTTAATAATTTAAGATTTTTTCCGGTCCTTACCTTTAATTTATTTAGGAAACAGTGGGCTAAATTAATGTAATATCAAAATGAAACACAAGAACACTCTAATATTAGCGCATGAAATTCATAGGACAGGTTCAATTAGCTATTCCAGAAGGTGTGCTATTTCTAGTATAAGGAAATGCGTACCATCTTATTTGCTTCTAGGGTGGACAAATCGTCAAGCATATAACAGCGTTTATGCACTACCAAAGGTACTAAAATGCATCGATCAACACGCAAATTAGGGATGGATTGGAAGAAACACTTTTTTACATTTACATAATGTTACGTGTAGGCTCGTACAAATGTAACAGAAGAAAAGAGTGAAGTCAACAAGCTTTGTATATTTTAACAAAATAATTTATTTCCCTAGAAAACAATGTAAAAATTGGTAAATAGGACTTACAGTTTGTGAATATAATCCAAAATTTGATCCTAAGAATGAAAACACAAGTCCTATCACTAAATAGTTCTATTAGAATCCAGGTTCGAATCTCGACGACGTACAAATATGGAAGGCGATGACGTCAGATGTGGTCCAATGTACGAATATCAACAATTCCTCAATTGAATCAGTTTTTGTTTCCGAATAATTCCAGAATAAATTTCCATGAATATCTTTCAGAGCTTTCTATAAGAAAGTCAACTTGTTGAGTTTCCAGGAGAATAAATTATTAAATCCAAAAATCAGATGAAAAACAAACAATCTGGCAACAATTAAAATTAACACCTTGTTCCTTCAAGATGTTAAAACGACTCTCCCAGAAGAATATTAAGATTGCGTATTTAAACCCCCAAAACATCATTTCAAGTCTCGCGAGATGGGTCATGTGGTCTCTTACTACAAGAAATCCATCACGTACGCCAGTGTAACCCCACTTAAAAACCAATAATAAAAAAGCTTTGTTTACATATAGTGATCACGCAAGGAAAGTATGGCCCTGATACTGACCAATCATTTTAACTGCCTGTTTACAAACTTCCCCAACCTAAGACGAACTAGGTTAACTAAAAATAATTCTCATGTAACACGTTTTACGTCTTAGATAAATAACATTTAGTAAAAGAAAATATCGAATTACTGAAAAAGAATTTCGAATCCTTTCAATAATCATTACAATAAAATGTAATGAAACAAAAATAAAATAAAAAAGAATTTTAAAACTAACACACAAGCAGTTTACTTACATATACGTAACAATAATACATACGAATGTTCTTTAGCGGAGATGTATAAATAGTTCTGGTAGAGAGCAAGACCTTGTAGACCGGCTCCGGGATACTCGATCAGTCTGTTGTGGCTTGTCCCGTCTAACTTACAATATCTTATGCTGTCGTCGAAATGGTCAATCCAGTACAAATATTCACCTGAAAAATATTCCATCAACTATCGTAAAAGGACTCGACATAAATGATTTGCTTCGAGATACAACACAAAAGAGGTTTGGAATATTGCACAAAATATGCTTTGTAGTGTAGAATATTGTAAGAAGCTCGCTAGTTAAAAATAGACAGGCTTGAGAAACTTTTGTTATAGTTCCATTGATTCTATGATTTGTAAGTTCTTTCATGTTTTAGCAATATCCATTTCTTTTAGGAAACCTTTAAAATTCTCATAGTGATTTCTGTCGGCAGTGTAACATACTGAAATCTGATAGGATTGGATGTAGATAAGACACAAAACAAAAACATGAGGATGACATGTTTATTTATAATGCAAATTAGTTAAAATTGAAGTTCTAAACCCTTGCTGACAACCGTTGCGTCCATCTTTCACAAACTAAAGCAAAAGAACTGAAATGAAGACCATCTACCTGCATGCATTATTCAGTAGTTCATATAACAAAATGGAATAATATTACAGATTACAAACAGGCCATAGTTCCTCAACAAATACCACACACTGTATCATACATCAAAGGATACCATCAATGCGCGAATGTATCAACATGTTTGATTACTGTATGAATTTATCAACAAATTTGATTAATATCGTTCTTCTGAAGTAGGGTGTTGGATAGATTGTCAGACATATAACTATACTGAATTTTAGGTGCACAAATGATACTGTTTATCCACATATATCTTTCTGCTATCTCAAGGCTTCACGGCTAGAACTCTACATGCTCCCAATCCACCCCTCACGATGAGGTGTTGAGGAATGATCTTGTGTTGTTGGTTCTTCCCGTGCTGCTGAACGATCCATCGGGAACCGTCCTATCATGATGACCCGTTGGTCCAAAACCTTTGGACCCTAACACACGTATGAAACTATCCGCCGAACCAGCGTCACCGAATTCATCATTAGCTGCAGTAGCAGAATTAAACAACCCCACGGCGTACAACGACTTCCAGAAATAGCTCTACATGTGAAGATTGATATTTGCAAAATTGACAGCTGCCTAACTAGGCTCGTGCATTGTGACGAAATAGAGCAAAACAGCACTAAATGTACTCTGAACGTGATCGTATCCATGGGCAGAGTACAACGATAAATGTCCATCCCTCTCCACAACCGTCGACGTTTCTTGCGTGCCTCAGTAAGGGAACAGATATAAATATTTTGAAATCGCCAAGGCTATCCCCATACAACAGAAATAACGCTGTAGGCGTCAACAAAATGCAATCTACATTTATGTTTATAATAAATGTAAAGGAAGTTTCGTGCAAATGACTGTGTGCCAGGCATAAGCAAACACGAAGACGTATTGGATTTTTCTATTATTTACTTAAAACGTTGTTTGCCTTGTTATATCAATTATGCTGTGTGATTTCTACCGTAACTATACGTAGGTCTTCTTCTCTCAACAGCTCGTTATGATCTGATATAAGCAAGTACATGGTTATCTGAGTAGGTCAATACATGCTACATCTGTTCTTATACGGTGAAATAAACACCCTTTTATGTTTTAGATGTAAATCAATGTATGTAAATCAATATATATATATATATATATATATATATATATATATATATATATATATATATATACATTGATTCTATTTGCCTCTGAGACAATCTGCCTGCTGCTTGTACTGCACGATAAGATTATGACATGGGTTACGTGTCACATCCTCTTTGCTGGTCAGCACCAGGAGAATATTATTAAACAATTGTGTGTGTACATACCTGCAGGTAGTCATCCTGCATGTCAAAGGAATTTACTTAAAGATAATATTGCCTGAAAAGATCTAAAATTTCGTGTGTATTTATGTAAAAGCATTGGAGCATCTTTTGTGGTGTTCGTACTTTCCTCAGGTTATTGACATTTGAGTAACAGCGAACATAACATAAAGAAAACACAAAAGACAATACAAAACAAAACTCGAATCTATTATCGGAATCAGACAAACCACACACTGGCGTGTCTTTAATCGAATCGTTTTATTGATTTATACAGTTTATTTTGGGAGGATGGTCCTTTCATGACTAGAGTGATTAAGATTGATGCATTTGAAACTGGAATATCGGCCTTGTAGTTTGGGCATACCTTTGGTTTGACTTTTGCACCACAAGACCAAACAATGTTCCCTTTGACGAGTTGTTTTAGTGTCCTAGAATGTGGCAAGTGTTTGGAATTATTCTGTGATCTTAGTGTCTCACATCATCGCTGAGATACCTGTTGATTCATTATATAACTAGCATACATCTCGGAAAAGTATGATACATCTGATTGGCTAACAAATTCTATCCTTAAAATGAAGTATTTGGGAATTTATTCAAGACGTATATCAGTGTGACATAACGGGAAGGTATTGCTTTACAACATGACAAATGAAATATTATTTACTGTTGTAGTCGATGACGAGTTCGGTGGGCCACTCCATGCGAATATCCAGGAGAACTGCTGGTTCATTGCCGTCCATATTGGACTTGCCAATATGCGCTCCTAAACCGCCATCTGTGTAAAACAACAGTCTGAAATACAAGCGTGTCAATATTTGGTTCAGGTTGTACAGCTTGGTAAATGTCCGAAGATGAATCTATGTTGTAAAACATGAGAATAAAATATTGGCACTCAATCGCCTAAGAACTGATTGTAACAGTTATCTTGTAATTCTTTACAATTAAACAATTGATAACTTCATCTCTTTCTACAATCAGATGGGGATAGAAACGGAATTGTGCACGGTTTTGAACATAAAAAAGCTAATATTTGTTCGACATGTATAGCAAAAAAAAAAACAAAAAAAAAACATTCTGACTTACGTTGGATGTCAACCGACGGCTTCAAATGGTTTCATTACCCTCGTTTCGCTATCTTTGTCGTTCAAATCAATGTTTTCTGTGATGTATCAGAAAATACACATCTTTAAAGAAATAAAAACCATTTACCTACCCTTTTGATGGATAGACGACAAGTCCATGGGGATAACTCAGCCCCGTAACAAGAACTCTATGTTTTCCATTCGTCGATAAAACTCCGATGTAGTTCAGGCGTCTGACCAAATTCTTCACTTTGTTGACTCCTGTGTAGTAAATGTTTCCTGTTGAATAGTCCACAGCAAACCGATAGGGATAATACTGGCTGTTGTGTGTTCTGGCTGAAAACATATGCAGAACTATATCAAAATATACTAGATTTGCTAATAGATTTCATATCTTGTGTACAGATAGGGTAAAGCTTATATTTGAGTGCATTCGTAAAAATGGCAGCCCAGCCAAGTGCTTTCCTGTGTGGCAGTATTTAGTAAGAAAAACAGACACATGCCACGCAGACGCGGTAAGTCTAAGAAGCGTCCGTTCATCGAAGGATTTTTTGGGGTGTTGTTTAACATGAGAGCTAAACGAATAATGCAAAGTTAAAATATTCCGGAAGACAACACACTAAAGCTTTGATATTACTTTAATCGCGATCGATTGAAAGTATTCTTGTAAACCTAAATGCAGATAAAATATTTGTTTCAGTTTCATGAGAAACATATTTCAGCAATTTTGTAAAACAACAACATTTTCTTCGCGAGGACTTATTAAAGCGATCCGTCCCTAATGAATATTTCATTTGCATTTGCCATCGGTCATGATAGAATATGTGCATGCAAATAATTGTGAATAGTCTGAAACCATTCAACTTGCAATCTGTTTAATTGACATTTAATGGCCATGTATGGTAATGTAAGACATAACCGTGGATTTGTTGGCGGTATCATCTGTTTATTGCATTAGTTATTTAGTATGGTATGGAATATAATCTTCAACATTTGTATTATAAATTCTGTTATCATACGTACAGATTGAGAACATTTTCTCCCTTGTGCTGTTAAGGTGGATGATGGACAGTTTAGGCTCCTCTGTGCCCCATATAATCAGATCGTGAACCGGACTGTATGAAACGCCTGTCAGTGAGTTCGTTCCTATGGCATTGATTCCCTGAACACTCTGGTCTGTCAGATTGATTTGGTAGATTTTGTTATGTGTCCGGTCTCCTACCAGCATGAAGATGTCTTCGATAGGGTCTTTAAGAAATGGTAGAATTCATGGTGAAATAATGCATAATCCTAAGCAAATGAGATCAACAATACTATTCTTTCTACACAAGGCATTATCGACAGCCTAACCCAGTATAAACTCAAGCTAAAGTCTACAATCCAGTGATTTACATAATTTTTTTAATTCTGACTGAAAATTGGCTAGTCAAAATGTTAAATGTCTCTAACTGACATTATGATTTATGTTTGTGAAATTTGGGACAGTTTGTTTAATCAAGTCATTTATTTAATTTGTTTGTTTGTAGTCTTCCGTGGCATACTTTTACGTGATGCGTCCGCGTGAGTTACATTAAAGTTGTAGAATGCAAAGTCTCGTAATCAGGTTTAAGGTTCAAAATGTAACGAATTAGAAATTTCCCATTGCCGCGGATTGAGCATGCATAAAATATAGCTTGATAATGCTGGTATATCTAATGATTGTATTTGTCTGCATATGAATATTTTGGTAAACATTATCGCACTGGCATCACAGAGAAGCTCCATCCAAATCAAGTGGCTTGGTAATTAGAAGCATAGTGTAGTGTATATCTGGTTCATATTCTTTTCCAGGGATACTTAAACCTCTGTGTGAAAGAATTCTGCTTGGCTTGATTAGTGGTAACTACTCGAAGCACGTATATCTAGTAATGACATTCTTAATTGTTCATTCGTTAGTGCTATGATGATTTGCCTTTTCACCAAAATGATTTTCAAAAATATGTCTGCTAATTTTGCCTTTTTTTCTCGTGAAGACGGATAATGATCATGCAAACTGTAGGTCTCTCGACAAAAGCAAACTGTGTGTCTACTCAAAATTTACTTTTATTTCACCTACCAGAGATACAATTCTTTCCATTTCGTCCCAGCTTAAAGCCAAATGCGCATTCACATATTTTCGTCTTTCCGTTAGATATACAAATCTGCTCACACTCTCCATGCAAATTGAAACAAGGTCCTGAAATACAATTTAAACTAAAAATAACAGGGAACAAGAGGTGATTTAATGTTGTAAAATGTATTTTTCAAATGTGTTAGGCGGAACCTGGTGTTTCACCTTTTTCTTGAGCCTATGATTCTCTTCATCTACCACATGTAACTTCAAAACCCTGTAACACATAACTTTAATGTTGTCGATGCTGTAGCCGCTGATACAAAAGTGATACATATACCTTGCCATGCTTACTCGGGTGGTACGTAACTGATTTTTTCCACTACCGTCATAAGGTCTGATGCAAACTGATTAACTGATCTTCATGCAGTCACATTAATAGAAATGAAAATAACATTAAAGCATCACTAGCCAAGTTATGTGTTGATAGTAGCTGTTGTACTGTATTCTTGTTGCGAATGTAAATTAAATGAAAAATAAATAACTTTCAGTGGATAATGTGTGTGTGATCTGGATTTTTAACGGACCTTAAAACTGTTTTCGTCATATTGATATCTGCAGTGTGGCACTTTATAGTGATGTCTAGCATCAGGACATCATGCCACAGGCATGTAGCATGATGTCCCACCTAGTCACATTATTCTAACACAAGGCCGGCTAGTCCTAATACTAACATTTCAATACTGAGCGCCAAGCGACGCAGCTGCTAGTATCATTTTTATAAG
This sequence comes from Megalonaias nervosa, assembly GCA_016617855.1. Classification (NCBI taxonomy): domain Eukaryota; kingdom Metazoa; phylum Mollusca; class Bivalvia; order Unionida; family Unionidae; genus Megalonaias; species Megalonaias nervosa. The sequence goes on along the minus strand of JAECUM010051487.1, from coordinate 12,937 downwards.
TCTTTGGGATGACTCGGCCGGGGTTCGAACCCACGACCTCCCTCATCCGAAGCGGACTCTGTAACCACTTAGGGCACATACGCGGTCAGTGGATCGTAAAATACATGCCTAAATAATTATATTACAAAAATGTTTTTCTTTTGAGCAGGTGATACATTGACAGACTTAATCCACAGTGACATAAATAAATAAATAAATAAATAATAAATAAATGAATAATAAATAAATAAATAAATAAATGAAAATACGCTCATTCTTTGCCAAAGCACTGTAAGTTAGTAGTCCATTCCCATGATAATTCACAACTTGTCTGACAATACATTCACTGTTCAAGTACATACAAAATCATGAACAAAACACTGAAACAAATAGTTAAGTTATAAATACGCAGATATATATCTGTACACAATTTTGAAACGCTCAGGACGGTCAGAATAAGACAAGTAATGTTGTTGCTTGTCCTTCGAGTACGAAGATAACCATGACATCACTAACTGGTTTGGTTTCTGTGAGTGCGTGAGTGGCTGATTAGGTCATTGTCTGAACTGTCTGTGCCACACTCAACAGGGCTGCTGCTCAGTGCAGGATGTGATGCAGTTATGAGATTTACGCGCTCGCGCTACTGCACGGCTTCTGCAGTTCTCCTCAGTTCAAAGTCTATATCTCCAGTATGGGCGAGACTCCGCCAGGTGGAGTGATCCTGTCCAAAATCGTCACAAGACTCAATGCCAATGTTGAAGTTTCCAAGGATGACTTGAGTGAATCATTGAAGCTTTTCTTCTGAACATCCTGAGATCACATTCCATCCTTATTCTCACCATAGTAGATATTCTTCCGTAGTCGCTTTTCTATCATCCTTGTGACGTGGTCTGCCCATCTCAATTGTAATTTCATCAGCAGTTTATGGAGGTTTGGAATGTTTGCCAGTATAGGGCCCCCAATTTCTGGGAGCATGTCATACCATCTTATCTTCATCAGTTTCCTCATGCAGCCCACGTGACAAGGGTTCAGTGTTTGGCATGGCGTCTGTACAAATACTATATTTTGCAAACATGCAGAGACGGCTTTGCAGAGCTTCAGTTTAGCTTTTAAACTGATGCCTCTGCGCCTCAACACAATTTCATGTAGTCTGTCAAAGGCCACACTTGCTTTAGCAATTCTCGTGTTTGGTTTCATCATAAATGAACACGACACATGACAGCGTGTTGCTGAGATAGATGAAATTATGCACTGCCTGAAGGGTGAGCCCATTTCCTGTGATAAAAATCTATACGTAAGGCTTTCCTGTTGCAGGTTGGTGCATCGCCTGTTTTACTGATATTGTCACAATCAGACGGTAAATTGTTCATGCTCTGTTACATGTCAGATTTAGATATGGCATTTAAGGAACAGTCTTCAGCAGATAGGAGATCACGATCAGTCACTTCCTGTAACTTCGTCATTGCCTGTAGTCACATAAGATTGAAGATATTGCCGTCAGTCCAGCAAATGACGTAATCCCAGTGTCATCGTCACGGAAGGCATCATTAGCCATGGCAGAGAACATCCAACTGAGCAGGGTTGTTGCCAACATGCATCCTTGCTTGAATCCTTTTGCGACTGCGAATGGTTCAGATAACCTGCTGACATCCACGACACGAGCAAGCATGACATCAAGGAATTTCCAAACCATCACGATGAATTTCTCTATGCAGTCAAAACATTTTCCATGCTATTCCAAAGAACCAAGTGGCTCAATGTGTCAAAGGCTGTTGTCAGGTCGATGAATATCGTAAACCGGTTGGAAGAGTAGAAACATTATTTGATCGTGGCTATTACAACTGAAGCATTAAATGCATTACTAATAGATATATCAATTAAACAAGAGTTGAAAATATGGACAAAAAAGCAACACTATATAGGAAATCTTTATCAATGCTAGAGGTCCTACCCTTTCCACACTTTTATTTGATGTTAAAATGTATTGTATGACATCATTAATTAGCATTATTTTTACAGTAGACTACTTAGTGTACAAAAAAAATGGAGAAATTCTTACGTTTCTTCAAACAGACTTAGATATTTCCATTGACTTTTTATCATTCAAAATGCAATTACTTTTTTTTTTATTCAGCACTGATTATTAGTTTAATAACTTTCAAACATATTAATTTCAATGAATCCAATGAAAGTAGAGCGGAAATGGAAAACACTGGAAAATACCTCAGTGATGCTTGCTGGTTTTTTATTTGTTTATGCGTGCGTACCTATAGCTACAATTGTTACAACAGTTGGAATTACAAGAGTAGATACTTATCATCTATTATTCGCAATAATAAAGGAGGGAATAGGTAATAAGTTTCAAGATGTGAATATTACTGAATTTACTACTGATGAATAATTAAATTTTCCCTGTGCTCCACTGTCTCCAACATGTCACGGCGGACTCAGTGTAAAGTTGAACATCTTCAGAGTCAGTACAAACAGTTACCACTCCAATGTCAGTGCAGTAAATTTAGTACATCTACATGAGCAAAAAACGTAGTTCATTCGTATGCTTTCGAATATGAGTATTTTCCTGTCAAAATGATACTCATGATGACTTTGAATCTAAAATTATTAAGTGTCAGTGCAAGCTGTTACAGTCGGGTATGATTAACAGATTGAAAATCAGCATAACAGAACTAGATGGAAATTCATTGATTCCCACAGTGTACCTGTAAATATGTTTTATCTAACGCGGAACGAACAAAATGATGGAAATAACTGCGATATTTTTAAAACGTCCTGTTGACATATGCTTCAATACCATATAGTAGATGCCAGAAACTTTGCAAGGCAGACAAAAGCGAAAGACACAAAACAGTATCTACTGCTTATATGTCCTCTGAACTGCAAGAGGAAGAACAGACGAGTTATCTAATATCCGTCACTACATCTAACTCAACAAAAGATAACTAGAGAAGCGTATGCTGAAAGTATCTGATGCGACAATATATTTGGTAATCAACATCTAAAGCACATGCTTATTAGTAATAAAGGTATTACAATATTTACACTGACTTTCATTATATCCCATTTGATTTCGGTCATACACAAGATAACCAAGATAAAAGACTGCATTCTATTGGTCATAAGTTAAGTAATGTGCAGTAAGTTAGTAGTTATTTATAGATTAACGTGCAAATAAAAGTGAATGTACAAAATCTATATTTATCTCAGATACTGAGGTAAACATTAAAAACATCCATTTTGCAATGCTTTTGATACTCCTAAATAAGGTGACACGCTCCTGAGAACAGCCTTTACTTACACGCAATTTGATAATATTTTTTGGAGAGACAGATTCTGGAAACACCATGTTTACATTAACTCCGATAGAGACTGAATTCCGAAACTTTATGCTAGTTCCATCGCTAGCATCTGTTCACCTCTTCTATGCAACAAGATTTGTAATCGAAAATGGTTACTTAAAGATGACAAGATGACCGTGTTAGACACTGAGCGTTAATTAGATAGGTGACCATAGTTACTACTAATACGTACCAAAAAACCAATAATTATATTTACTAATACATTTGCCTATTTTGATAACGTATCCAATTATTGAATGTTTGTATGGTTATAGTTCAGAGATACAAATGTTTCATACATAATTTTATAGGAAACATCTACCTTTAGGATAGTTTTATACAGCAGTGACAAAAATGACGTTGAAATGTGAAAATGAAAGCAAAGATGTTATTACCGGCGAAAGTGAAGCTAACATTTTACATAATGTCACAGAAAAGAATCTGATCAAACTTTAATTACCTTTAGAATTTACACTGAATATTTAAGTGTTCGTAAGGCAAGGTATATATGTTATCAACGAAATTAAAAAAGAAAATACAAACACTTGTCATGAGCATCTCATAAGTCAATCATTCATTACGTTTGCTCATACATATTTTAATTCATTTACCAACTTTCTTTTCATCTTCTGAGACATCGTCTAACCATAAGAACTGTTTTATTTATGTTCATTTCTTATCTTATCATCTTTATGTAGTATTCATGATTTGTTTAGGTGTGTATGAAAGGTATCGTGCTATTTCCACCTCTTATGCCGCCATCAATTATCATGAGCATATTGATGTCTGTCAAAAGCTTTAATTCTACACTCCCTACATTTAATTATATGCTAGCCCCGTTGACTGTGTTAATGATCTGGGCCTAGTTTGTAATTTTTCTTACGTACGTTCCTAAATTAGTAAAAATAATGAAATCTCCACATATCATCGTGTAGATATCCAAAGCACTTAAAGGGGTTATATAATCCAGAACGTCAATAACGTATTTCTGCTAGTCATTGAATATAGCTGTTTTGTGCAGACTTGAGTAATATTTATCCGCTGGTAGCATGGCTGTTTTATGAAATCTTTCAAAATAATTTGTGAATTCGTACACATAACTGTGTTTTGTCCAATACACAGCTGACATATTTATAAACTATTGCAAGACTTTGTAAACTTTTTACTAAAATTTGTGAATCTTAATTATTGAAATCATTATCATACTGTTTATATATTGTTCCATCTATATCATTCTGTTTGATATATTATCCCGTCTTTAGCAATCTGTTTTATATAATGATATATTGTTCAATAAATCTGAAACTATCTGTAGATGTATCATTATTGCTCCACGTGATTGTTGCCTATGCATCTGATACATTTATAGGCAATGTCCTGATAAACAGATGGCATGTCACAACCGCAAAAGTCATAAATGAAAGATGGAATTTAATTTGGGTATTTGCAATAAAACTTACATTCGTTATGTTATGGACCTCCATAATTGCCCGTGAAGTTATTGTAAACACAAACGTCGTTACCACACATCTTTTCTTCTTTAAAATTTTGTGTTTTAGAAAACAAAAAACAGACCATATAGAAAAAGATTTGTAACACCTTACAATATTCTTCCTAAAATTTACCTAATGTTTCACATGTTCTTTATTATAAGTATAGCAATATATTTATCTGTTAAAAACTTATAATGTTCTAGAAATGAACTTTGGACTTACATCCTGGCTCTACGTTTGTGTCTTATTTGTTTTGTATAAAATTGTTTACTTGAAAATTATTCATTTTTGCGATAACATCAGAAGCAGAATCATTTGTATTGTTGTGTTCAGTTTTTGATTTGGGTGGAATTATTATATTCAAATTATTATTCTCTGGAATTACAAAGTACACAACAATATTCTTGGATAGAAAATTAATTTGTAATTATAGTGAATTCAGACAGAGACATCTTGGATTGTGTTATTCTGATTAATTGGAAGACTGTTAGCACATAATCACACTTCAGGGCATTGCTACATTATTACATTCAAGACCACAGGTACATAAACACCTTGAACGCTGGATCTCATTTCGAACAAGACTGGAATTTAATTAGAACTTTATTCGTTAGGACTGGTGAAAGAAACGTTGGGATTATTTGGGATTTTTAATTGTCAATAATGTAAGTTCTTTAACAAATGTCACGTTGTATTCAATTATGATTTATTGAATTTTACAAAACGTTTTGGTTTTTGCTCTTTTCTGTTACTTAGTTTAAGACCATAGAGTAGTAATAGAAAATTGGGAGCTCTTTCTTAGGATAAGAATATCTCTAAAATGCTTAAGAAAACTTTGTTTTGTAAATTTAAATTCGCTTTGTTTTGGAATTTTTTTTCTTAGTCCCTGGTCTTTTGATTTTACATAGTGAAACCAGCAAATTTTTACAATGTCATCAAAGGTGGACAACTTTATTTTAAATCCAACCCCGGACAGACTCTTTTCTGTTACTTAGTTTAAGACCACATAGTCATAACACACACACACACACACACACACACATATATATATATATATATATATATATATATATATATATATATATATATATATATATAAATATATATATATATATATATATATATATATATATATATATATATATATATATATATATATAGAGAGAGAGAGAGAGAGAGAGAGAGAGAGAGAATTTTCGCACCACTTTATTGTTTAAGTACTTATGTAGCTTTATAAGCTTCTTAAGATGCTGGAATACTACATCTATCCTATGTGGTTTGTAGTTACCGGAACAAAAGTGGAATGCTGCCCATGTTAAAGATTTTGCGTTGAATACTTAGAACATTGTAAAATTGTAGATCTGTATTGTGCAAATTCTGGTTTTAAAGCTTAACACGATACAGATTAGATCAAAAATCTCTTCAGCCGTGTCGAATGTTTATGAGTATAATTTTTGGATCTACCTTATTATTTAAAATCAAAGCTTTTCAAAAACTGAAATAGATGATGGCTGTACTATTATGCCTACAGAATATTCCACTGTGCATGTGTCCACTAGAGAAAAAAAGATTTTTTAATCGCCTTTTATTTGATGTATTATGCAAGTAGATAGGTACATGCATGAGACATTAATCTGGGACAACGGTATTTAAAGGGGAACCATTTTTTTCAAGAATTCAGGTGCACGAGAGGAAATATAATCATTACACACATTGCTTGCATATTTTAACACTGGTCGCATATAAAGCAAGTATAAATTACGTAGAATTTACTGCTTCAAAGTGTATTTTACTTTCATTAAAAAGGAAATTTTGCAGAAACTCCTTACATAATATGATAATGATTGGATCTATATTGAGCTGATCGCTTGCAATCAGAATACAGCTCCAGACCAAGATAATTATGCTAATCGACAAGAGATTAAAGATCTTCACTGTAACCGCTGTAAAATATATATTTGATCATCGTGGTCTTCATAGACGTGTGCTGGTGGGTATTTAATCTTTGACCTTTAAGATAAATTTTAGCAAATATCTATTGACTTTCTCTGCTCTGTTAATCCCCGGAGGCAGGTATTTTTGAGAATTGTTTATGCACCTCACCGCCTCCAGAGACATTATTCATCGCTTTTCCTATGGCGAACTGGGAAAGTTGAAGACGCAGGTTTATATCAAGTTGTATATGGCGGTATATTGTTGAATCACTGCAATAACGTGGTATGTGAAACTTATGGAGAGATTTCAAGTGCGCCGCATTGTGACATGTCATGTTACTTGTCCTAGAACTATAAATTCCCCCTATAATGCCATGATAGAAGATAATATTTGGTGTACATATTTGTTTATTAATATTGCACAGTGTTGTTAACTTCAACATTTTGCCCCGTGTTTTGCTTTTGATTTCTTATGTCACTGTGCCTGGTAATTAATTTTAACAATTTTGTTCAGTGCTTGTTACCAATCCAAGTGCAGTCGTGAGTAAATTGTTCTATCTCAATGTGACCATTTGCATATATATGTTGCGTGTGAGTGAATGTTGAACTATACTGATTTTCAGTTATGGGCTAGAACTTTCATAATTGTCACCATATTATTTTTAAAAATAAGGGAAATGTTACTCGTCCATTGCAATACCACAGAAGACATAATAGGTCAAAGTAGCAACTGGTGTATCCCTGCTCCTTGGGAATAGAATGAAATTTAGAAAATTAAGGTGCAGATATTATTGCGTCCGGAAATAAAAGGTTTCTGTTTTTCCTAAAAAAAACCCCAAAAAAACAAAAACAAAACAAACAACAACAACAAAAAAAAAAAAAAAAAAATAAAAAAAAAATTAAAAAAAAAAAAAAAAATAGGTGAATCAGGACATTTTTAATGAAGTTATCAGGCAACAAACCAAGTCAATATTACCGATAGAATGGCAGCAAATGGCAGCGAAAACTATCCTATACAGCTGTGCATGAGGGTTTCATACTAAGGACAATTTGGAACCTCTCCAAGGGTAAGGTACATAATATAATTGCTCTAGAAAGCGATAAAAGTGATCCAACAGTTTGTAGAATGTTGGATAATACAACTATCTGAATACTTACCAGTTTCATTTTGGCGAGCATTTTCATCAAAAACCTTAATAACTGAAACATTTCCCGCTTCAAGAAATACGCCAGAAGTTGTACTTTCCTCATTGTCTATAGAATATGATATTATCAATGTCCCATCTGTGTCTTCAGCAGTCACTATCAAGTGTCCCTGTAACAAATATCAGATTAGCTGGAGCTTAGAATACCGCTTTCTGGACGTAAAACACAGAACTATGAAGCCTAACTCGACTAATGCCTCAAATAATTTAAGACGGGATACACACTAGGTTTTCTAAGATAAATATTCCCAATTATTAGCAACAAACAAAATGATACAGGAAAGAAGTACATTCCTCTATTTCGCTTTTAGGTGAGACAGCTTGTTTAGGACAATAATGAAATGGCTTAAGTATTATACATTGCATGAGAAGTAAATACAAACTGTTGCATACTAAAATATTCGTAAATCAGTTCAAGTCGATTCGATTAGAAATACTACTACTATTACTACAACTTATCAACCCTATTCTTCACATATTCTTTTGACATTTACCCTGTATATTTCCATTTTTTCCAGGTTTCTCTCTGTGGAAAGGAAAGAATTGAGGTCGGAGCCGTCAAGTTCGCAGGAGTATATACAGTTGATGCCTGTAGGTGTGATGTCTAGGAAATATATCCTGCAATCAAAAGCGAAATACTGGCGTGAAAAGCAATAGTTACTTAAATTTCTCGAAAGGTATATTTCCGTGGCAATGTTCAGATCGCACATGCTAATGACTGACGGACACACATGGACAGCTTTCGGTGGATATTTAAAACAAATTTGGCTTAATTAGACCATGTGGTAAATTAAAATGGTCCTGGTTAAACCTTCAATGGACTACATATACGCAGAACGATCAAAAGGAGAAATTAATTAAATTAAATATATTACAGTGCAAAGTAGGTACGAATTCTTACTATTATCTAGTATTTTCTTATATATATATATATATATATATATATGTATATATATATATATATATATATATATATATATATATATATATATATATATTCTTCTGTTGTCCATCGTGTCTGATGATGACGCTAGTTGTGCAGCCCACGGTGACTATGGATGTGGCTCCTGAGTCCAAAGGTGGATGCACACAGGATGTTACAAGTTGGGCATGGGAAGTCTGTACAAGTGATGGTCTGGGATGCTGCAATGTGTAATTTTTCTCTCGTGGCTGTGAGGGGTTGGCGGCTGTCATCCTCCACTAGGTCAACAGTCTTTGCGATGAGCATGCGCCTGGTAGACTGATCCATGGCCGAGCTTCCAGATCGCTGGGTTGAACCCCGTACTGTTTCAGGTTACACTTAAGGTTGTCTTGCTACCTTTTCTAGGACGCCCTCGTTTCTGCTTTTCCTGCTTGAGCTCATCATAGAAGAGTTGTCACGGTATTCTGGTCTCCTCTATCCGAATAACATGGCCAGACAATCTGAGTTGGGTTTTGAGTGGCAATGCCTCGATGCTTAGAACACCGACACTGTTGAGGACTTCTAAGCTGGACACTCTGTCTTGCCATCAGATGTGTATGACTGACCGTAGTCAGCGCACTTGGAATTGCTCGAGCTGCTTCACACCTTTACATGCCTGTGATATACAGTCCAGGTTTCACAGCCGTAGAGCAAGTAGGTGAGGACGAAAGTGTTATATATATATATATATATATATATATATATATATATATATATATATATATATATATATATATATATTGTAATAAGTTTTGGAGATGCGCATTTGGTTATAGCGCCCCGTTTAAGGAATTCTTAGATTTGTGTGATTTTACTTGTTTGATTATTGGAATTCGGTGCAATGGAAATATTCCGTAGCCCGAAATAATTAGCCAATTATTAGGAGCAAACGTCACGGAGAGAAAATGTTAGTGAGTTTCCATGATGCCATGGTCAGTGGGTAGCGAATTAGACCCAAACCGCATGACTGTCCCTGTCATAATGTAGTCCTTAATAAAATCTAGTAGTGTACCTTGGTGTTGTGACTGCAGTGGCAGTATTTACGGTAGGAAACCGGTAAATTGCACAATGGAATAAAATGAGAAGGGACTCTGCAGATACCGTTTATGTCGCCATGGTGGCAAATGTGATGTAGTTGTATTGGCGTAATGTGCCTTGGAACCATGGATTGACTGGCCTAAGGTGGCGTAGTTAAAACAGTTCCCTGTGGTAGAGGATATTTGTACAGTTTCTACGGCGTGAACTGCTGACGGTACGGAAAGTTGATGAAGGGAAACTATGCAAACGTGCGGTTAATAGATATTTGGCAAGTTGGGAAATCTGTGGTTTTACATTGATTAAAGTAAAATTTATGTATAGAATGGACACGTCGGGCTTTCTAACTTACAACTGAAGTTGTATAGAAATCTTTGGAAATTTGGGGTAAACTTATGACTTCTAGCGGGAATCGCGCCAGGGTTTGACACCGCTCGGTCAAGCAAAGACCCCTGGCTTGTAACAATATATATATATATATATATATATATATATATATATATATATATATATATATATATATATATATCTTCAGCGTTTCAAACAAGGAAAAGAAAGAAGAGAATATATTGATACATTGTTAAAGCTCAGAAAAGTAAATAATTATTTAGAAGACTGTTCATGTGACCCTTAATAAAAATAACACTAAAACTTGTATTAGATAATTCAAAAGGAAATTACAGCTATGCTTTGCTAGTCGTAAAAAAACTTTTATATATATATAAGAAACATATTACAAGGAGTACCTATGAAAAATCAGATTTGGGCACAATATAGGCAACAAATATTTATAGCTGCCAGTAAGTTACACGAAAAGGGCTCAGGGTGGAAAATGGGAAAAATTACTGAAGTAATCATGAAATTATTGAACTTTTTACGATGAAAATTAAAATGGGTAGTTGAATAAAAGGTATAAAACAACTTGCTAATTAGAACACCTATATCACTTGTTTTGAACAAAGTCTCAAGTGTTTCTAGACAACATCAATTTGTTTCTTTTCTCAAGTCTAATTAAAGAAGTACAGTTTTCTAGTCACTAAAACTAAGACTTCAGGCGGGTTTTTTTAGTAATATTCGCGTCAACTTTCATCAAAATTATTCGCGCAATAATGACTTGAACTTGAGTTTATATTTTTATTGCTTCCATTTTTCCCGTCTTATCATCTATTTCGTACTAAGTGGCTTAATAGTTATTGAGAAAAATGGAAGTTGTCAAAATGTGTTTGCTTTCGAAGAAAAGAAAGACGATTTCGTTAAATATCACGCAAAGCACAAGGTTCACAGGGGTGGCATAAAATCTTACTTCTAAAAAGATTTATCACGCTGGTCAAATCTTTCTTGGGTACAGATAACACGAAGGTTTTTGAATAATACTTTTCAAACGTCGATCTGTGGCAAACCCTAATAGAAGTAATAGCCAAGTCATGTGTCTGACGTGCATCTTGGGTAACTATATCAACCAAGCATTTCATATGACATCCGATTTTTTAGAGGAAGACGTGAAAAATAAAGTATTTCAAATGGCTCGAGAAGTTTTTATTATGAGCTTTCAAGAAGGCGTTTGTGCAAACTTCTTTTTCAAAATATCACAAACAGATCTTTTTTGTATATTCGCGATAATGACTGGAACCTTGTCTACTGACAACTAATGAATTCGTATATCAGAAAAAGAGCTTTATGCAAAACGATGGGGATCGGGGATAAAGCAATATCTGCTTACTCGCCTCTTTTTATGCGGATCATATGTGAGTGATTTAGGATCCACTAAGTCTTCAGAGTTGAGGATGACCTTATGGTTACTGCCGTCAAAAGTAGAAGATTCGATTGTACTCCCGTTCCTGTCTGATATCCAATACAGCCGTCTGCAAAGTTCAATAAATAAATGTATAATGATATTTAACTATATAATTATAGATTATTACTAAAATACTCATGAATTCTTGAACAAGTTATTTTTGGAATAATCATAAATAATTATTAACTCATGAAAATACAATGAAAAATAATATGCACGCCGGCATATGCCAATACGCGTAGGTTTATCGTAAATTATTAATAATATATGCATATTTGAAATGAGTTGTCATGATGCTAGGCAAATTATCAATTGTAGATAAATGACGACGATCACTGGCTACTTGCGGAAAGCTTTCCACGTCGAAAAGTTTACTTATAAACGTGTTCATTTGTTTATTTTATAATACAACAAGGTACACAGTGATTAGGGTTCCCAAGGTCTAATAGTTCAGAGATAAAAATAACCAGTATATATGCATCTACAAAGTGCGATTATAGGAGCGTCTAAATAAATACTACCGTTCATGCTGCAGGATCAGGATATCACGTGGTGATTTAAGACCTTCTAGGAAAACATCCGCGGTGTAAGTCTTCATACTCAGTCTCCAAATTTTTCCCGTGTTCATCTCACTCCAGTAAACTTTACGGTCGAAACCATCCCAGGCCAGGCCTGACAAAATACAAATGGAAATATGACCATTCTTACTGTTACCTTTTTGGGGATGTCGTTTCTCCGCATACATGTCAGTATATTTATAATAATCGATTTGAAATTAACGATATTGGAATAATTTCATCTATTTAGAATTATTTCTTCCATACTTAGAACCTAATTGATATTAACGCAAACGGCAAATCATGCGCCCGCCGTATGTCTTAGTGAGAGTTGTAGCGATCATAACCATTACCTTTTATTACTGAATTCATCAGACTACATGAACAAGCTTGTTGTGAGGTTTGGTGAAGATAAATTCGGTAGAAATGAACTATGTTGCAAAACGCGTATTTCCTTTTTTAGATGACAGTTATCTTCAGTTTTGACCTTTAGATGTAACAAAGATATAGAGGCTTTCTTAGCATCACGAATTGCAACATATTCTCGTTGAGTGTTAATGAAGTTACGTTTAAACCACACACACACACACACACACACACACACACACACATATATATATATATA
>JAECUM010051486.1:0-15513 GCA_016617855.1 Megalonaias nervosa | reverse complement strand
CTGTCTGAAATGGCATTATTATATAATAAAAATATTTTAATTATTTTTTAATTAGAAGTATATTCTGTATATATTATAATCATAGCTATGACAGAACATATCATGTTTTACAATACGAAATGTGATGCCATAGAGAGTTTTAAAGTGGAATCTAATATTTACAAGCGGGGAATAATTATTCAACATTTTAATAAATTCTACGTGTTCTCAGACGATGATGAATTTAACAAGTTCGCTGGGAACTTTATTAATGAATCTTCGGTAACTGAAATAATTCCCAAATTCAGGCTTAGATATCCGGTGTTTGACTTAGACACCAAGTACGTGCGTGAAGAAACTGGATATCGATATAGCGATCACATAGACATAATAACAACCGACGAATTAATTAATACTAGCGACATCATCGACTACTTCGCTACATTATGTAATTGCGATCGCGATCGGGTATTCTTGTTTGAAACTAACAGCGGTTATCACGTTCTTTGTAAATCAGCGCCAGTAACATTTGATCAACAACGAGATTTAACGAGTCGTGCATATGATAAGAAAAATACCTGTTGGAAAGTCGATCGACAAGCTGGTCTTCATAGCATTAAGTTAAATAACACGCGATCTTACAAACCGGGTAAACAAACATTATGCAAAAAATTAATTCTCCAGAAACAGAATTTCTTTGCTTCTACGTTGCTAGTCTGTCCAACTTGTATTCAACCTGATCGCGTTGAGAATATTATTATCGCAGAAGTTCATACTAGCAAACCTAATCGCGTTGCATCTAATGACGATGAAATTCCTCCCGCAGACATCGCTAAGATATCTAAGGTACTTACCGGCAAACCCGATCAGCTCATCGACGTTATTAGTGTTACCGGAAATAGATTTACTATATCGAGAGAACCAGGTCACATGTGTAATATCTGTGAACGAAGACACGGATATGATGAGATACACGACTACGTTGAAGACAAATGCGATAATTGTCTCGTGTATATCAACGATAATTATTATTCGATCTGCTGTCCTAGATCGACTGGGAAACAATTACAACTGCCAATAACTGATTTATTATCTGATGATTTATTATCTAATGACAACGTCTCTACAGAATACAAAAAATATCTGAAATATCTGAGTAATGCGAAACGTCGTTATCCCGGACATGTAATGACTAGAAACGCCGATTACACATACACGGCATTACCGACACACGAATCAGGACCAGGTTGTAGGGTTATTCATGACGAAGATTATATCGACGGTTCTGCATGTGGAATGGGGAAATCTGAATCGGCTTGGAAGTCATTAAGAGATGATCAGTCCGTTGGTTTCATGTCATATAGGAAGACAATTACCGAGAAAGTCAAATCAGATCATAATATCGAGAGTTACACGGATATTGATGGTTGTATTACTTTCAATCCTGGAGATAGACGTCGAGTCGTTGTTCAGTGGGAGTCTATACACAGAATCAGCGGAGTTCCAGATGTACTTATTGTCGACGAATGGCATGGCATCCGCAGACAACAATTCAGCTCAGCTAAACACAGTAAAGAACGATGGGATAAATTTATGGGATTAGTAACGGCATGCAAGCGATTGATCGTTCTCGACGCAGATGCTAACGATGACGATCTAATATTATTCCGTGATAAGCTAGGACGATCATCAATGAAATTTATCATTAACGATTATAAACCCGATCATGATAAGAAATTTCATATAGAACTCTCTCACAAGAATAATCTAAACTCGCTTCTAGAACGATTAAACACTAATAATGACAAAATCGCAATATTCACGCATAACAAACAACGGACCGATTACTCCGTTGAGAGTTTGGCTAAGCTTATTCAACATCTGGGATATCGTGTTAGATATTATCACGCCGATACAAACCCTGCTCAAAAGAAATCTGACTTCAGCGATATCAATCACGCGTTCGATGACATCGATGTTGTTATTAGCAATCATACTCTCGAAGCGGGAGTTAGTATCGTTGATGAACGATTCAAGACTATGTACGTGTTCTCAGAAGAACTAGGATCTGTTGAGGCAACAAAACAAGCGATTCATAGATTTCGATGTGTCAATGAAATTTATTATTCAGCAACGAGAAGGCAACGCGGTTGTAAACTACCACTAAATAGAGAGGGTTTTGAAAAGGTTATCGTGGATCGTGAGAGACTAATTGACAACGATACAAAATTATATAGAATTCCTAGCGCTGGAGAATTACAAACATCATTTGGATTCGCTTACATCAGCGACATCATCGACGAGAATAATTCCATTATGTACTTTACACCGCGATTGATTGATGCGATGAGAAATACAGGCTATGAAATAATAGAACCGCACGTAGATGATTACGAGACGTGGTTGAGAAAAAACAATAATGATTCTAACGATAATAAAATCGATTATGATAACGATCCTAATGTCGATGAATTTCTAAAGACATCGATAGGTGAGCGAATCAAACAATCAGAAACGATGCTTCTTGATGACGATCCAAATTACAAAGAACTTCCTCAGTATCACAAATACGATCCTAATACAAATCTAGAACCATATCAGGCGAAGAAATCGTTTCTCAGTTACACATTTCAATGTGATGTTAGTTTATTGCCAGCCCCGCAAATAGAGTACTTGTATAAAAACTCAACGCAGCTAAAACGAGCTCAGCGAATCATAGTTGATAAATTTAATAATGGCAGTGCAACCGCGAGAGAAGTATTTCGATCAGATAAAATTAGTCCCAAAGATAAAATAATAATTAGAAGAAGATTTCTAACCGCGTTGAATTTACCCGATATCGTATCTGACGATATAACGACAACAACTATACCGATATCAGGACCAGATATCCGAATGCGCATTAAGAATATGATCGATGATCCAGATATTATACGCGATTATAATAATCTGATTAGTAACTGGTCAAGTATCTTTCCTGAAACGAGACTCCAGACTAATAAATTAACTACCAGAAACATTATTGAAAAGATTAAAGCGATCTACAGAGGTTTTGGAGCATCATTAACCTCAGACAACAAACACGAATCAACAAGGTCAGACTATACAGTTACTTATCCCACGTGGCCTAAATCAGACTTTCACGATGATCCTCGTTGGAAAGATTTCATCGATACGCGACAAGAATATCCCGGCGGTAATGATATCATCGCGGTAGATCCAAGAACTACTATAATGAAGTTTCACGTATGGAGCGTTAATGGTTGGTTCAATGATTAACAAACCAAGATGATGAAATCATCTAAGATTATCAAACATAATACATGATATGTGGATTCTAGACATTTCCTATAATAAAAATAAATGAATGTCTAGAATCCACATCAGAGTTTCTATTATCAAACATAATACATGATATATGGATTCTAGACATTTCCTATAATAAAAATAAATGAATGTCTAGAATCAACATCAGAGTTTCTATTATCAAACATAATACATGATATGTGGATTCTAGACATTTCCTATAATAAATATAAATGAATGTCTAGAATTGCCATCATGATATCAACACTACATCATTTAGTGGCAATTCGTCCATTTTCCATAATAAATAATAATGAAATGGATGAATTGCCACTAATGATAACAAACCCAGATGATGAAATCATCTAAGATTGATAAATCAATAATTGTATCGTGAATTAGTAAAATGTTAACTAAGCCTCATATTAAAACATAAAATAATTCTTATTTATAATAATCATGAAGGGCAGAATTATATTAC
This sequence comes from Megalonaias nervosa, assembly GCA_016617855.1. Taxonomy (NCBI): domain Eukaryota; kingdom Metazoa; phylum Mollusca; class Bivalvia; order Unionida; family Unionidae; genus Megalonaias; species Megalonaias nervosa. Next base: position 11,747 of record JAECUM010051486.1, on the reverse strand, counting down.
TTCCAGAATTCGATCAGTATAATGCTGCGATGAAGATGGTAAAGGATAATAACGGAACAATAACCGCGAGAAATGGTATCGGATTTATTAATATTAACGATCGAGTAGGTAATGGTTTTTCGAGAAGATCGATGAGAGATATAATAACAACAACAACTCACATAAATAAAATAAGGGATCGTCTGCGAAGAAAATTAACTAACAGAACAATATCATTCAACTAGAATAATAATTGTATCATGAATTACTAATTCACCACATTTCCTAATAAAATAATAATTAATGTGGTGAATTAGTAAAATGTTAACTAAGCCTCATAATAAAACATAAAATAATTCTTATTTATAATAATCATGAACTCTGCATTATCAATATTACATCATGAGCTCTGCATTATCAACACTACATCATGATATGTGGATTCTAGACATTTCCTATAATAAAAATAAATGAATGTCTAGAATCCACATCATGTTATCAACACTACATCATGATATGTGGATTCTAGACATTTCCTATAATAAAAATAAATGAATGTCTAGAATCCACATCAGAGTTTCTATTATCAATATTACATCATGATATGTGGATTCACCACATTTCCTAATAAAAATAATAAATGTTGTATCATGCAGATTCATATAATAATATAATGAAATGGACGAATCTGCAAACAGTGTTTAATAAGCATCGCTTCTAGAATCATTATATCATACAATTAAAGCATAAAATAATTCTTGTTATTATATAATTATGAAAGAAAAGATTTTATTATTTGTAGGTACCGAACAATACGATACCGCGATGAAGATAATAAACGATAATAAAGGAACAATAGTCTCGAATAATGGTCTCAGATTTGCTAATACCAACGAGCGTGTAGATAGTGGTTTCTCAAAAAAATCTATGAACGACGCAACAATGATGATTCGTAGAAATAAAGTACGTGATCGTTTGCGAAGAAAATTAGCTAATAGAACGATATCATTCAACTAGAATTATATTATTATTATAATGACTAACACGAATAATGATATACTCGTTTATAATATTATACGCGATAACAGCGAATATTTTTACGATAAAATGATTGTTGATGAACACGGTAACGAGTACTATATGCCACCAAAAAATAAAGTTTCCAGAAACGAAGTTTCTAGACATAGAACTGACTTTCAGGATGATCAATAATGAGATAGTCCCGTTTGTTGGTAGCGAGTCTAACATATCATTGTGGTTGGTCAATAATATCATGAACAACGACGCAAGCAAGAAGCTGAGCAAAAACTTAAGCAGGAAGCTGAGCAAAAACTTAAGCAGGAGTATTTACAGAAACACAAGCTGGAGCTACGAAGGCAAGAAGCTGAGCAGAATTAACCATAATAAATTAATTCGTTTATCTTTCGCAAGTCTATTTTTATTATAATCGTATTTGTTAGCATAATTACTTGATCTCTATATTTATTATTTTTATTAGGAAATGTGGAGATCAAGTAATTTAATGATATAATGTTGTTTTGTTAATCTGATGGCGATTTATCTCTATTGCCTTCTTTGACGACGTCTCTTATTCTTCCGATAATACGCTGGTCTACCCATTATTAGATTATTTCCGTGAGAGACTCTAGAAACTTCGTTTCTGATACGATCATTACAAATATCATCGACGTCTTTCTTGGCTAGAATTTCCTTATCGTTAAGAGGACGTCCGAGATATTTGACTATAGCAGATTCTGTCATTCGTAGTAGATTAAATCTCCACCGGAATTCGATTGAATATAATTTCGCTACCTGATCAAATAACCACGGAGATATATTAGTGACGTTACTAATAATCGGGACTATCTCATTATCGATCACTCTGAAAGTTATTTCACTGTCTCGTGGTTGTACATAATACTCGTTACCGTATCCATCAACAATCATTTTATCGCGAAAATAATTCGTATCGGTACATATGATAAATATAACACGCGCATCATTATTAATAGAATTATCTGAGAGAATCGTTCCGATTTTATTAATATCGTCGATGTAATTATCTATCTTGTAGTTGGTTGATTTTCTTGCTTGAATCTCTTTATCGTTAAGAGGACGTCCGAGATAATTAATTATTTCATTTTCTGGTAGGTGTATTTTTTTATATCTTCTTAGTAGCTCACATCGGAACCAGTCCATGATATTATTGACCAACCACGATGATATGTTAGACTCGCTACCAACAAACGGGACTATCTCATTATTGATCATCCTGAAAGTCAGTTCTGTGTCTAGACACTTCGTTTCTGGAAACTTTATTTTTTGGTGGCATATAATACTCGTTACCGTGTTCATCAACAATCATTTTATCGTAAAAATATTCGCTGTTATCGCGTATAATATCATAAACGAGTACATCATTATTCGTGTTGGTCATTATAATAATAATATAATTCTAGTTGAATGATATCGTTCTATTAGCTAATTTTCTTCGCAAACGATCACGTACTTTATTTCTACGAATCATCATTGTTGCGTCGTTCATAGATTTTTTTGAGAAACCACTATCTACACGCTCGTTGGTATTAGCAAATCTGAGACCATTATTCGAGACTATTGTTCCTTTATTATCGTTTATTATCTTCATCGCGGTATCGTATTGTTCGGTACCTACAAATAATAAAATCTTTTCTTTCATAATTATATAATAACAAGAATTATTTTATGCTTTAATTGTATGATATAATGATTCTAGAAGCGATGCTTATTAAACACTGTTTGCAGATTCGTCCATTTCATTATATTATTATATGAATCTGCATGATACAACATTTATTATTTTTATTAGGAAATGTGGTGAATCCACATATCATGATGTAATATTGATAATAGAAACTCTGATGTGGATTCTAGACATTCATTTATTTTTATTATAGGAAATGTCTAGAATCCACATATCATGATGTAGTGTTGATAACATGATGTGGATTCTAGACATTCATTTATTTTTATTATAGGAAATGTCTAGAATCCACATATCATGATGTAGTGTTGATAATGCAGAGTTCATGATGTAATATTGATAATGCAGAGTTCATGATTATTATAAATAAGAATTATTTTATGTTTTATTATGAGGCTTAGTTAACATTTTACTAATTCACCACATTAATTATTATTTTATTAGGAAATGTGGTGAATTAGTAATTCATGATATAATTATTATTCTAGTTGAATGATATTGTTCTGTTAGCTAATTTTCTTCGCAGACGATCCCTTATTTTATTTATGCGAGTTGTTGTTGTTATTATATCTCTCATCGATCTTCTCGAAAAACCATTACCTACTCGATCGTTAATATTAATAAATCCGATACCATTTCTCGCGGTTATTGTTCCGTTATTATCCTTTACCATCTTCATCGCAGCATTATACTGATCGAATTCTGGAAGTAATATAATTCTGCCCTTCATGATTATTATAAATAAGAATTATTTTATGTTTTAATATGAGGCTTAGTTAACATTTTACTAATTCACGATACAATTATTGATTTATCAATCTTAGATGATTTCATCATCTGGGTTTGTTATCATTAGTGGCAATTCATCCATTTCATTATTATTTATTATGGAAAATGGACGAATTGCCACTAAATGATGTAGTGTTGATATCATGATGGCAATTCTAGACATTCATTTATATTTATTATAGGAAATGTCTAGAATCCACATATCATGTATTATGTTTGATAATAGAAACTCTGATGTTGATTCTAGACATTCATTTATTTTTATTATAGGAAATGTCTAGAATCCATATATCATGTATTATGTTTGATAATAGAAACTCTGATGTGGATTCTAGACATTCATTTATTTTTATTATAGGAAATGTCTAGAATCCACATATCATGTATTATGTTTGATAATCTTAGATGATTTCATCATCTTGGTTTGTTAATCATTGAACCAACCATTAACGCTCCATACGTGAAACTTCATTATAGTAGTTCTTGGATCTACCGCGATGATATCATTACCGCCGGGATATTCTTGTCGCGTATCGATGAAATCTTTCCAACGAGGATCATCGTGAAAGTCTGATTTAGGCCACGTGGGATAAGTAACTGTATAGTCTGACCTTGTTGATTCGTGTTTGTTGTCTGAGGTTAATGATGCTCCAAAACCTCTGTAGATCGCTTTAATCTTTTCAATAATGTTTCTGGTAGTTAATTTATTAGTCTGGAGTCTCGTTTCAGGAAAGATACTTGACCAGTTACTAATCAGATTATTATAATCGCGTATAATATCTGGATCATCGATCATATTCTTAATGCGCATTCGGATATCTGGTCCTGATATCGGTATAGTTGTTGTCGTTATATCGTCAGATACGATATCGGGTAAATTCAACGCGGTTAGAAATCTTCTTCTAATTATTATTTTATCTTTGGGACTAATTTTATCTGATCGAAATACTTCTCTCGCGGTTGCACTGCCATTATTAAATTTATCAACTATGATTCGCTGAGCTCGTTTTAGCTGCGTTGAGTTTTTATACAAGTACTCTATTTGCGGGGCTGGCAATAAACTAACATCACATTGAAATGTGTAACTGAGAAACGATTTCTTCGCCTGATATGGTTCTAGATTTGTATTAGGATCGTATTTGTGATACTGAGGAAGTTCTTTGTAATTTGGATCGTCATCAAGAAGCATCGTTTCTGATTGTTTGATTCGCTCACCTATCGATGTCTTTAGAAATTCATCGACATTAGGATCGTTATCATAATCGATTTTATTATCGTTAGAATCATTATTGTTTTTTCTCAACCACGTCTCGTAATCATCTACGTGCGGTTCTATTATTTCATAGCCTGTATTTCTCATCGCATCAATCAATCGCGGTGTAAAGTACATAATGGAATTATTCTCGTCGATGATGTCGCTGATGTAAGCGAATCCAAATGATGTTTGTAATTCTCCAGCGCTAGGAATTCTATATAATTTTGTATCGTTGTCAATTAGTCTCTCACGATCCACGATAACCTTTTCAAAACCCTCTCTATTTAGTGGTAGTTTACAACCGCGTTGCCTTCTCGTTGCTGAATAATAAATTTCATTGACACATCGAAATCTATGAATCGCTTGTTTTGTTGCCTCAACAGATCCTAGTTCTTCTGAGAACACGTACATAGTCTTGAATCGTTCATCAACGATACTAACTCCCGCTTCGAGAGTATGATTGCTAATAACAACATCGATGTCATCGAACGCGTGATTGATATCGCTGAAGTCAGATTTCTTTTGAGCAGGGTTTGTATCGGCGTGATAATATCTAACACGATATCCCAGATGTTGAATAAGCTTAGCCAAACTCTCAACGGAGTAATCGGTCCGTTGTTTGTTATGCGTGAATATTGCGATTTTGTCATTATTAGTGTTTAATCGTTCTAGAAGCGAGTTTAGATTATTCTTGTGAGAGAGTTCTATATGAAATTTCTTATCATGATCGGGTTTATAATCGTTAATGATAAATTTCATTGATGATCGTCCTAGCTTATCACGGAATAATATTAGATCGTCATCGTTAGCATCTGCGTCGAGAACGATCAATCGCTTGCATGCCGTTACTAATCCCATAAATTTATCCCATCGTTCTTTACTGTGTTTAGCTGAGCTGAATTGTTGTCTGCGGATGCCATGCCATTCGTCGACAATAAGTACATCTGGAACTCCGCTGATTCTGTGTATAGACTCCCACTGAACAACGACTCGACGTCTATCTCCAGGATTGAAAGTAATACAACCATCAATATCCGTGTAACTCTCGATATTATGATCTGATTTGACTTTCTCGGTAATTGTCTTCCTATATGACATGAAACCAACGGACTGATCATCTCTTAATGACTTCCAAGCCGATTCAGATTTCCCCATTCCACATGCAGAACCGTCGATATAATCTTCGTCATGAATAACCCTACAACCTGGTCCTGATTCGTGTGTCGGTAATGCCGTGTATGTGTAATCGGCGTTTCTAGTCATTACATGTCCGGGATAACGACGTTTCGCATTACTCAGATATTTCAGATATTTTTTGTATTCTGTAGAGACGTTGTCATTAGATAATAAATCATCAGATAATAAATCAGTTATTGGCAGTTGTAATTGTTTCCCAGTCGATCTAGGACAGCAGATCGAATAATAATTATCGTTGATATACACGAGACAATTATCGCATTTGTCTTCAACGTAGTCGTGTATCTCATCATATCCGTGTCTTCGTTCACAGATATTACACATGTGACCTGGTTCTCTCGATATAGTAAATCTATTTCCGGTAACACTAATAACGTCGATGAGCTGATCGGGTTTGCCGGTAAGTACCTTAGATATCTTAGCGATGTCTGCGGGAGGAATTTCATCGTCATTAGATGCAACGCGATTAGGTTTGCTAGTATGAACTTCTGCGATAATAATATTCTCAACGCGATCAGGTTGAATACAAGTTGGACAGACTAGCAACGTAGAAGCAAAGAAATTCTGTTTCTGGAGAATTAATTTTTTGCATAATGTTTGTTTACCCGGTTTGTAAGATCGCGTGTTATTTAACTTAATGCTATGAAGACCAGCTTGTCGATCGACTTTCCAACAGGTATTTTTCTTATCATATGCACGACTCGTTAAATCTCGTTGTTGATCAAATGTTACTGGCGCTGATTTACAAAGAACGTGATAACCGCTGTTAGTTTCAAACAAGAATACCCGATCGCGATCGCAATTACATAATGTAGCGAAGTAGTCGATGATGTCGCTAGTATTAATTAATTCGTCGGTTGTTATTATGTCTATGTGATCGCTATATCGATATCCAGTTTCTTCACGCACGTACTTGGTGTCTAAGTCAAACACCGGATATCTAAGCCTGAATTTGGGAATTATTTCAGTTACCGAAGATTCATTAATAAAGTTCCCAGCGAACTTGTTAAATTCATCATCGTCTGAGAACACGTAGAATTTATTAAAATGTTGAATAATTATTCCCCGCTTGTAAATATTAGATTCCACTTTAAAACTCTCTATGGCATCACATTTCGTATTGTAAAACATGATATGTTCTGTCATAGCTATGATTATAATATATACAGAATATACTTCTAATTAAAAAATAATTAAAATATTTTTATTATATAATAATGCCATTTCAGACAGGACCTAATAATTGTCGTTGGATAGTTCAAGGATCGACTAGGACATGCGGAAAGTCGTGCATGGGAGAATACTGCGGCCATCATAGCCACATGATCAGAACGGGATCAAGAGGAAATAGACCATGTCTGCGATGCGGTAATGGAGTGCGGGGAGAGATTCAAATTTGTACGGCGTGTGGTGGTAACAGATACAGAGTGATGTTACTTTATTATAATAAAAGGAAACCGAAATATATGCCTCATAAAGACGCTCCACCAACAGCAGCTGAGTACGTAGCTCAGTACTTATTGAGAGACTCTGGAGACTCTGATTCTAGAAGCATCGTTTCTGATTCTAAAGATGACCCTGTGGCGAATTCTTAACACGATGGCGAAACACCACATTCATTTATATTATTATAGAAAATGTTGAGATTCGCCAGTGTCGATTTTGATAACATGATGTGTGAATTTACAACATTTCATTATATTATTATAGAGAATGTGGTGAATTCACAGTCCATGATGTAGTGTTGATGTGTAAATTTACGACAATTAGAAAATATAACGCAGTCCATGATGATGGCGAAACACCACATTCATTTATATTATTATAGAAAATGTTGAGATTCGCCAGTGTCGATTTTGATAACAGAGTCCATGATGTAGTGTTAATTTTGATATGGCGAAACACCACATTCATTTATATTATTATAGAAAATGTGGAGATTCGCCAGTGTCGATTTTATTAATCTGATGAATCATCAGTGATTTTTTCATGATGGTATTTTGTTGTACATTTTTTTTTCAGTCTCTCGATGTAACTCTCCGGAGTGCATTTTAATTTTTTACAGATCTCTTTTATTCGTCTTGCTTCCTCGATCATTCTGAATTCTTCTTTTTCCTGTATTATTTGTTGTTCTCGTTGATTTATTATTTTTTGATCCTCTTCAAGATTGATCACCGCAGGAAGTACTTTAAAGTAATTGTGTAAATATTCACGAGCGGTTGGAGGAATGTCTCTGATAAAACCTCGCCGTGGAATTCTGTGCTGATAATAATATATTAATGCGCTGTATTTATTACCGCCACATTTGGCACATATAACAGCACGAGATGCTAATCCGCATTTGAGACAGATTTGCAAACCAGGCGATTTTTTTAATGATCGATTATGCTGGGCGCAATATTCTCCGCGACATGGTCTATTACAAAGTGAAGAAGTCTTTAACAACCAGACACAATTATTCATTATAATATTCTATGTTTTATTGTTTAATTGTAGAAAAACTCCTTGTATCTTATTTATGTATCGATGAGTCAACGATAAATGATATAAGCAGCAGGGAGGGTGTACATATTTTTTGGACAATAATATATTTGCTCGAATTGAAAGATAGTAACTATCTTACAATTTGGCCAGGGACAATATTTTGTAAGCAAAAAAATATGTTTCGTTTTAAGCAAACATATGCGAATTCCAATTGTAGGGTTCACCCTTCCTGCTGCTACATTTCAAAATAATTTTCAGTTAAAAAATATGGTACTGTAATATATGGCTTCAATTTTTATGCAAACATTCCTCAATCGAGAACAAGAAAAGTACATCCACTTTTAATTACACTTCCTGCCTAATGGGAAATGACCAGAATAATCATGGTAAACGGAAATAGAATCACCACTAGAAGCAGACGAATTTGTTTGAAAGCGCATTAAACACGTGCAGTAGAAAAATGAGATTCTGTATCTATCAAAGTTCGGCTGAATCGTTTAATCGTTGACAGTCTTAATGTTAGCAGAGGTAGAAAACAGACCCGAATTAATGAATTTGTATCAAATAGCCAATTCATTAACTACAATCAACAGAAACGACATTTAAAATGTGAATTGGCGGGCTGTATGAAATACTAAACATAAAATTTGTCCCCCACCCCTAATTCCCGTCTCCCTCCCCCACAAAGTTATAAAATACGCATTGGAGTTTTGCGTGTGGGTTTGGATTTTGAAAGTAGCTTTAACAAGTTGAGTCATATCGCTACGATATCTGCAGGGTTGTGGCAGCTTATAGTGATGTCTAGCACTAAGGCATCATGCCATAGACATGTGGCATCATGTATCACCCAGTCACATTATCCTGACAACTTGGCCGACCAGTCCTAACACTAAACTCTTAATGCTAAGTGCCAAGCGAGGCTGCTGCTAGTACTGTTTGTATAAGTCTTTGGTATGACTCAACCAGGGTTCGAACCCGCGACCTCCCGCATCCGGGGCGGACATTAACCTCTGAGGCCTCCGGAGCGGTTCATTTGGGTTTTGTAGGTATAGACTATTTAACATTACATGTAGATATATATCAGCCATTTAGAGGTAGGTTCACATTTTGAATTACAAGAATGGGTAAAAACTAGACATGATTCAGAATTCAAACAATTTTTTTTTTTTCTGATAGAATCAATAAAAACTCACCAAACGATCGTCCATAATACCATCAACATATAAACCGGATAAGTATGAACAATGGTTCTGTCGAAGCACGATAAGAAGTAAATGATTTTGAAAATAAATATAACACGTATGTTAATGTATACCAAACCGTAGACATAAAAGTATGAGAGCAACAGAAAGAGAGAAAATTGAGTAGATATGCTATTTAAAATTGATGCGGACAAGAATCGCATGTACTGTCTTATAAGTCAAGTCCACCTGCAGACTGCACGGGCCCAAATCTGCCGACACATATTGTGCCGGCAGATCTGGGTCTGTGCTGTGTGTTATAAGTAATCAATAAAACAGCATATACCCTGATCTGCAGGCGCATTATGCTATGGCAGATCAGGATCTTTTTTGCAGTTTGACTGGACTTATAAGTTAGTATAGAATGTATCAACATTGTGGAGTACAGATTTGTCAAGAATGGTGTTATTTCAAGTAAAAGCAAAATAATACTTTTGAAGAGAAGGGTCCAACTAGTTTTTATTCTGAAATTGACCGCAAAGGATTATGCAACCGTAGAAATACTAAAATAGCCATAATGTTAGAAATTATAAGTTGTTAATTTTAGAATGTACCACCGTTAACAAAACGTCCTTTTGTTGTTTATTGTGATTTGGAAAGCAATTTAGAGCCAATAGGAGATTGTGTGCGTGTTTTTGTATTTTTACGTAGCTTTAACAATCTGAGTCGTATCGCTCCGGTGTCTGCAGTGTGGCAGTTTATAGTGATGACTAGCACTTGGGTATCATGCCGCAGACATGTGGCATCATGTCCCACCCCACCCAGGCACATTATCCTGACGCCAGGCCGACCGGTCCTAACATTAACTGCTTAATGCTAAGCGACAAGCAGGGAAGCTGCGACTGGGGTTTAAACCTCGATCTCCCTCATCCGAGGCGGACGCTCTAACCGTTGAGGCCACCGGAACCGTTAACAAGAGATTCTAAACAATACCGGAATAAATCTCGGATAATACAAACAGCAAAATATATTCAGTCAAGATTGTTTACTCACTTAAAGACTATGAAACTATAGTTTCCAAAGAAGTAAACTGTATGACGAGTATTTGCAAAAAATTATAGAAGACGTTTATAAAAAAAACAATAAGACCTGAAAACGCTGCTGAAATGATTATTGTGGGAAAGATAATTTCACAAACGTATGATTTTTTTCATACATTAGACTATAAACAGATATTAGTTTATCAGTGAATTAATGAATCTTTAGACATTGCACAAGGAAACCTATTTGTAATTTTGTTGATTTTAAAAGTACCTTTGACAATGTATGGAGTAGGATTATTGCATACATTACATTCCATAGGCATTAGATGAAAGTGTTTTGATGTGATGTTAAGTATTTATAATGATATCAAATCATGGATCTATGTAAATCATGAATGTTTTGTTTTTTTTGTTTTTTTTTCTTGTTTTTTTTTCTGGTATTTTCTCAAACGTGAAAAAGGCGTAAGAAAAGGGGAAAATTTATTTCAATTATTTCTTTCCTTCCCCCAATAACTTGCACTGTACCCTCCAAGCATACTGACTTTACGTTCATACGATGATGACGCTATACTTGTCGCAGATAATCTTGCTAACATGCACTATATCTTTGATTTGTTTTGCAGACATTGCAACAACTGGAAACTTAAAATCAATACAAGAGAAACAAACAGAACTGTATTTGCTTAAAAAAGACCACACATGCAAATTTAAGATAAAAATTGTCTCTATTGTTTATACTGTAGATGAGCATAAATACTTTGGTCTTATATTTCACAAAAATGGAAAGTTCACCAATGGCCTGAATAATCTAGTATCCATAGCTAGTAAAGGTATTCAGTTACTTTAAAAGAATATATATTCAATTTAGATTTGCCTATTGATTGTCAAATGAAACTGTTCGATTAGACTTGTATCGTTTTTAACATATGATTGTGAAATTTGGGGACTTGTAAGATCTGATTCAGTTCAAAAACTCATCTTTCGTTTCTTAGAAATATATTGAATGTCAAAAATGTACCCCTCTGTATATGATGGAATTTGGTGGGTTCCCCTTGATTATTAACATTAACCTCTCA
>JAECUM010051484.1:0-28359 GCA_016617855.1 Megalonaias nervosa | reverse complement strand
TGCATATGAAAATGTGATTTCTAAATGTCAACATGAAGACCCACTCGATGATATTCTTGAACGTGTATCCCAGAAAATCCTATGTACTATCTATAACTTAGAATCATACAAATAAATACATTATTTAAAAGATGGAAATGTTTACCTTAAAAAATTCTGTATCTTAACCCAAGTTTCCAATTTTGCAAGAAGTTGTCCCACACGTACAAAATCGTCTGCTACGCAATGTGTCAACTTGCCGCTAGAATGGGATTCTCAAGAAATTCCCTGGCGTATAGTCTGTTTCTAAAGTCTTTAGTAATCTTTCCCCATAAACAAGACGTTGTAAACACATTACATCCTATTCATTGTTGTGTCTTTCCCACATCATAGCTTATTTTTTTAATAAAATGTTGAACTATACTATTTTTTGACAAGATCTGTTTAGTTTGCTTAATATCTCTTGCCGTTTATTGGCATTGTTTCGTTGAATTTTGTAAAACTAGCTATAAACCTGACCCAGTTACTCGACTGAACTTCTGACTAAAACAGTCAAAAGTAATGTATTTCATTTCTATAGCCCGATGGATATACATTACATCTTTTCTAAGCTGTGCGCAGAATAGGCCGAAATGTCGCGAGTCATGAAAAGACGGGGTTGGTATCCCGTGTGTCCAAAATTAATATTATTTCGAGCAGAATATTCTGGTGACAATTGCCTTTTTTAAAATTGTAACTATTGCAGTATTCTATTTTCGTCAATCGGTCAGATTTGGTATGCATTTTGATTCGATATTGGAGACGGAAACCTTTCGTGCGCAGAAATACCCGACAACATTATATATATATATATATATATATATATATATATATATATATATATATATAGAGAGAGAGAGAGAGAGAGAGAGAGAGAGAGAGAGAGAGAGAGAGAGAGTCAAGTTATGAATGACGTAAAGTCCTTAATCTGCTCTTATTCGAGGACAATTAAAAACCAGATCAAACAGTAAACACAAAGTAAAACGTTGGATTTACAAAATATTACATGACTATTGAGCTAACAGAAATATTATTTCCAGATTGTGTATATTACGCTTGATTGGTTTGAATTCTGACGATAAAATGGCAATGATGTAATGTTCTGCACAGTCACTTGCTTCTTAATTTCCATGCGTGGTTCCACCACGTACCAGTGTGTACATATTGAATCAGCGAAGTCAGAAGTTTGATGCCTTGTCATGATGAAGTCTCCATCACGATTGTTGTCTTTCTAGTTTAGAGCTGACTTCCAGTGTGCTTATCCCACTAGCATTTAGTTGTGGAAAAAGCTGTGTTGGCTATGTAAAAGTCATGTGTGACCCAACTCAGCGTCACGTATCCAAGATGTAAATGTATCGACACCTTCGCTAGCCAAGGTACCGATATGTTAACCCTATCTACACCTTGGCGTATCGAGCAGATAGGAAGACTCTCAGGAACGCCGCATAAGGAGGGTTCACTCCTAGTGTAAATCTCCTTACTGTTATTTGAACAATACAATACAATATCATGTCTTCATTTCCGTTAAATAAACAGGATACATAGCAAAATTTCATATATTCTTGAATGCTAGGAAAAGTATCACAATTTAAATATATTCATATAGGTCAAGTGAACAAAACAGCTTCATATATGTTAACATAATAATAATAATAATAATAATAATAATAGCATAATTCATGTGTGTTATGTGTGCAAGATATCTTTTGAATATGCTTTAAGGCGACATTCCGTTATCAGGGCAGAATAATCTAGTAATTATTTGTTTAATACTTTATTTAGAATTCGGCGACATTTTCGGCGGTGTATCAATATATAGTGCATGCGTAGACCAATTGTAGAAAGCATTTGCTTAATCAAAAACTTGTTGTTATTTTTTTTGCAAAGTATAACATGGTCGCTTGTTAGTTTGATCACTGGTCACATTATTGATTCCTCTGGACGTCTAAAGATCATTCGAAAACATATGGTCACGAACATAAAAAACACCTATGGTCACGAACATAAAAAGCACCCATGGTCACGAACATAAAAAACACCAGTTCGTGCCCAGTCAAATGCAAAGCAAAGTGCAAAAGCCGAAACATACAGATGTAAGGACGTACATTGTCAAAGCTGTAATCAGATGTCCGCGACTTTCAAGTGTTCATCAACAGAAGTTACTGACAGTATCATCCAAAATTATGAAGTATCAGTAAAACGTCATTTACTTCCAGTTTTTCAAGATCTGTGCCATCTAATACGTTAACTGAACAGCTAAATTTAGGAAAAGAATCAACAATCACAAAAGCCATATCAGCAGCAAGGCCAAGATAAAATTCCACGACCATTTTAACTTAGATAAATACTATGTGCAGTTCCTCGAAATGCTGACCATTGAATCAAATCGCAGTTGGATTACCACTGGACGTGGCCGTAAAGAGAAATATACTGCAAATATGAACACATATCGAATTTTGATTAAACGAAAAACTCCCGTCCAAGAACGTTCTGTTAAACCACCATGCGTCAGATTATTTTCTGTCAGTTTTTGCTCACCCTCACTGTCATCTAGCGACATCAGGTTATGATTCGTCTTCTTCTTCTTCTTCTTCCTCTTATTATTATTATTATTATTATTATTATTATTATTATTATTATTATTTTTGTTTGACGTTAATAATAACCAGGTCATACCAAAAAAGTATAATGCCATAATGCTGCTAGCTTGCGCCAAAAACACTTTTTTCGTAGATTGTTGGTCCCTTCCATGGCTTGTAGTTATTTCATCTGTTATTCTGTCCTTTTGCTTTAGGGCAAACTTCTTATTTATTCTGGGTAATTTGCTTCTCTGTGACAAAGGGTAAATATTTGTTATTCTACTAGCGTCAACCTTTGTGTGTTCTACTAGCGTTAATCTTTGTGTGTGCGTGTTCTACTTTACGTCAATCTTTGTATGTGCTTATTCTACTTTGCGACAATCTTTGTGTGTGCGTTTTCTACTTTGCGTCAATCTTGTTGTGTGTGTGTTCTACTTTGGGTCAATCTTTGTGTGTGAGCGGGGTTTTTTTTATTGTCTCTGAAGATGACATTGTTTTCGGTTGAAACGTTTGGAAACTTTGTTAATATCCCCAGTCGCTTTCCAACTTTTGATAGATAAGCATGCTTTAAGTTAATTTGAAACATGTCATTCCAAAAACGTTTCTCCACGCCCATCTATGTCATATCAATAAAACCAACTGAACTCATTCTTTTGACTTGAGAATTTTCCTGGGCTTATTGAACGTAACCTGTGGTAGAATTTATTTAAATTTATATTTGTCCCATGGCTTTGACTTTATACTCTACTTGAAATAATATACATGAATACTTATAAAGGATGATAATTAAGACAAAGAATATAATCATGCTGATTTATCTGATTTGTCTTTCACGAATTTTATACATAAACACTAGAGTTATAATTTATATTTTAGTTTACAATATTGTAATTTCTTAAGAAATAGCGGTATACAATGTTAGATACGGTATTTGACCGATTGCCCTTCAAATACGTGCAAATTGGCCATTATGGTTAATGGACAAGTTATTTTTTAAAGACAATCAATCCAGTGAGATCCAACTTCACAGTTGTTATTTATCATCACGCCATTTTACACTTTTCTTTTCAGTTTTAGTTTTCGATCTTTATATAATGTTTCCGGGGCAACTGCTGACTTGATGTCGGCAGCCAAATTCTTAAAATGTTAAGTGTATTCATCAAAGATGTCAACAAAATACAAACGTTATAGATTAATTACAAGAGATTCAAAACCCTCCTATAAACGTTATTATTTTATAAGGGAATGGTGGTCTGGACGTTATGAAGACTTTCTTACAGAAAAAGGACAATAAGTTATAGTAGATGAAATTGTTCGAAACAGCAAGACATTTACACTCAAGAAATGCTGCGTATTGTTTCTTCTAACCATATTCATCGTTTAGAAAGATATCGACATGCAGTCAATTGTTAAAAAGCAGGAGGATCAGCATAGCCTGGTTAGAAGGCACCGGTGCCAAATTTGGGTCAAATGATTTTATATTCCCGAACATGTTTTGACATTGATATGAAGAAACTCTGACGACACATCGCAAGGAACAAGCAGCCGTATATTTTAACGCAGAGACAAAAATCGATGGAAAGTTGTTACAGTAGTGATTTCTAACCTAAGTGATGCACGTGCAAAATAGATATAAATCTTCAAACGTGCTTTTTTCTGAGAAAGCGGAATGAGCAAGTTCGATCTGATATTCATAAACCATATCAAACGAATTTCCCCGATTCAAAACAAAGCCCTCTCTTTTACGATTTTAAATATTTTAGCTTTACATTATGAACGAAATTAAGAAACGAATTGTAATTTATAAAAGATACTAGTTTGAGGAAACATTTATTGAAAAGACTAAATGGCTTGAAAATATGGTCCAACATTCCTAATTTGGATGGCGTCGATAGAGTTATCGAAATAGCTATATTGCCTATCGATCAATTCTACTCTTCACCTTTTAGTACAAGCATATCCTGTGTATATGCAAGATGTCACGAATCAGTTCAGTCATCAAACAATATTGGATCTTCCTGTCCTTGTCATGAAAGCACGACTTCTACGCCATGAAGGGCACTTTGATGTGCTGTGACATTTATAAAGAATTTCGTGGTATCCATATCACAATTATAAGTTAGACTTCGTGTACTGCTTTAGAGTAGCTCAACGTGCACGTGATGCATAAATTAAAATGTCAGGTATTGAACTGGCGTTGCTAAAAGAATATGAGATGTTCCTTAAGATTTAATCAGGTATTATAGTAGGTGTTTTAATTTATTATTGATCTACAAAATATTACCACTGATAATATGTAGACATTGAAGAAAAAAAAAAAAACGCTGAATGCGACGAGTCTAAATCGAAATCTCTCATGATATATTTCGAAGAATAGTATTTAGCATTACGCAGTTTGCCAATACAGGTGAGAAACGGTTATGTAGTAGAGCAATAAATAAGCTGAACTGTGTAGAAACACTTGTACAACATTAGTAATACTAATGAAGCATGCTATGTTTTAAAGGTATATTTTGATCAATTCTAGAATTGTACAATCAATTTAATGGCTACCCTCGTGCGCTGGAAAAACTTATACCAAATAAGCATTAAGTGTCTCGCATGCAAAAACAATTTCCTGAAAAGATAAAAGTCACTTGGACAGCTGCGCTAACATTTCTACGCAACTGAAAATCTAAAACAAAATACGTTATACACTGCCGAAGTGTGAAATTATTCGTGCATCTGGGACTAAAATTGAAAGGATACACACAGTTGACCTTCTCAATCAAAAGCCGTTAACGATGTTTTGAAAGATTTTTTAAAATAAAATTAATAACTAATATGGTGTTTGTAAGAAATCGGAAACGTCGGGTAAAGGTCAACCGTCGAAACCCACAGAACACTGACTATACGACGTAAGGTTTTAGAGTGTGTGCTAAAATCCACATAAAACCCAAATATTGCTGACTTTACAACACAAGGTTTATGGTGAGTGGTAAAATCCAGATAAGAAGAGAAATTGACTACACGACAAAATGTTAAGGTGAGTGCTAAACTCCAGTTAAAACTCGAAGGAAATTAACTATACGACATAAGGTTTAAGGTGATAGAGTGAATTCTAAAATCCAGATAAGACCCAAAGATAAACTGACTATACGACATAAGGTTTAAGGTGATCGGGTGAGTGCTAAAATCCAGATAAGAACCAAAGGAAATTAATTTTATGGCATAATTTTTTTAAGGTGGGAGCTAAAATCAAGATAAACCACAAATTAAATTTGATCAAATATTGTTTGGAAACGGAAATCGGGTTCAAAATATATACAATTCAACTCGAAAGAAAAAATGCTTGTTTAATACAGGGCTATAATCTGTATTTGTCCGTTTTAAACAAGATTGTATAAATCTAAAACACAAAGACGACTGGACGAATTTAACAAAGAATTCCATTCGTTTTTGTTTATGGTATAGAATTTTTGCTATAAATATAAAATGTACTGAATATTATCCTTTATGACTCATTAATATCCAACACAGTCTGACTGTCGAGGAATGATATACATAAATATCCTGCACAGCCTGTCTGTCGAGGAATCACGTATATAAATATCCTGCACCGCCTGTCTGGTATGGAATCGCAGACATAAATAATAAGTATAATTTTATATTGGTCTCAAACTACTATTAGCGATATATTTTTTTTATTTCTCTTTACATATATGATATTCCGAAGAAAGCGCTCATTAGTAAATTCGTTTTAAAACACACCTGTGCACAATATTTGCGTTGCCCATTTATAATTTTTAATATGTGATCATCTTTAATTCATTATCTTTGATACGAAAGGATAGAGTTTCATTTAGATGCTTTGTACGTGACCATCGACATGTGCAGTCACAATCAGTTTGTGTGTAACATGATTTTACCATGTACCTCATTAACAACTGTGTCATACGAACTGCTGTCATACATTTGATATTTATTATGTAAATATAAGCATATATTATTATAGGCATAGATTATTATTCATCTTTTTCAAATCCCTACATGTTGCACACCTCCTTACTTCCTAGTGAGTGTTGTAACTGTACATCCAGTTTTTATCTAATCCAAGTCTTACTTATATTTGCCTTGTTTTTGAACTTTACCCAGTTTGTACACTCTTTTAAAATATTTCATACTGCAATATTCCAGCGTTATAACAGTCTTCTTTTGTCAGCTTGGTCCTTGTATTTTGCACAATGGCCAGCAATCGTCGACCCTTTAAAATTTTGTATAAACACGTCTTCACAGCATATCGGCATTTGAACCAAATGGACCAATCAGATTTCAGAATCAGGAACTCAACAATGGAAACAAAACACGATGAGAGAGATGAAAAAATAAAAACATCACGAATGCATATGATTAGTCTATGAATAATGAAAATGCTTACGAAATTAGTTTACCACCCTCTGTGTTGGCTTCATGACAGGTAGGTTGGAGACCTTTTCGTTTCCACTTCTGAAGATGTAAAATAACTCATTAATCATGCCCGTCTATACAATTGTGTTGAATGACTTCAAGATACATTATATGTGCGGAATGTGAGACAAGGGTGCGTTTTATTGCATAATTAATACCACTGAGTTTACATCTGTATGTAAGAAGATTTAAAACGCACACGTCTTTCGTGTCCGACTTAAAACAAGCAAGTAAGGAACATTTATTCATTTGTACATTTGTTAATTTGAAATGTTGTGCATTTTCCATCTTGAAACATGGTCAAAAAGTAATATCAAAACAATAAATTTTATTTTAATAAGACTCATTCGGCTCCACGTGACAGCAAGAAATGCAAGAATGCGAAAAAGCCTAACGTTTTGTAGGCATTGTTGGCCCTGTAATAATGCTTATTATGTTACAAGGAAGGAACTCTTTTCGAAATGACAGATGTAGATCTCAATAGTTCTCCAATTTTAAATATAATCAAAAGAACAACTAAATCGCTTATCGTGCTAAACTTCAGCTCGTATTCCGTCAAAGGTTCGATCCTGACTGTTTATACTTTGTACACAATTGTAAATTGTCCATTACTTGCAAATCAAAACCATACCAATAAGTAAGTACTGTAGTATCATTTATTTTCGTTGGGCTCAATTTTTGTGGTTTTGTAAAAAAAAAAAAAAAGGCATTTTCGTCAGTACTTAAATTCGTGGATTTGCCTGTCAAAGTTTGCATATTAGTAGGTATTTAGTTTCATGGTTTAACCTCTACAAATACCCAAAATAAAGAATACAAAAGAATAAAACTATGCCTACACAAACGGCGGTCACTTTAAAGTTTAAAACAATACTACCACCTGTATGAGCACAAATCAAAGACCTGGCAAGTTCAATACTTAAACCGTGTTTTCGACCAAGCGAATAACATCAGTTGAAGCCGACGCATCCAACAACACTAAAACAATACTTCCATCTCTATGAGCACAAATAAAATACCTGTCAAGATTAATCACTTTCGCCATGTTTTCGTTTGAGTGCTCAACATCAAAGGAAGCCGACGCAGCCAACAACACTAGGCCAATCGGTTATTAAAGTACATATGAATTATCTCTTACTTAAACCACTGTCCATCAAGTTGCACCATCAGTACTTTCTGACGATCATGGCGTTAACACAGTGGCTTAAGAGTGGTAAAATTCAACTTAATCCCCCCTCGGTTCCTGGACTTCCTAACCCGTCAGAAGCTGCGAACACGGCGTAGGCGCTTGCTTACCAGGCAGCTAATGACGCAGTAGAACCCCGCTTCAGTGGTATCTGATCATTCCGTACCCAAGTCGTTTCGTACCCAAATGAGTCGTTTCGTACCTAAAGAAATGGTCGTTTCGAACCCAAGGTGCTGGTCGTTTCGTACCCAATGCTATAGTCGTTCCGTACCTAAAGTGCAAATATAACCACCTATATCATATAAAAAAGATATTTCATACGTATTTCAAACTGTTTAAAGCTATTGAATGTTGCTTTTTTCTTTGTGATAGATAGATATATAGATAGATAGAGGCATACAAAATTACAAAGGTAATTACACGAACAATCAATACTAAAATGAATCTACATGGTAGTGAAGTAACAGCTATATATAAATGAACAACAACAACAACAACAATAATAATAATAATAATAATAAAAATAATAATAGGAACATAATTAAGTGATAATATTATACGAATTCTACATGACCTTGTATACTTTAACGGGAAGCATAATTGAAATGCTAAGTTATCAAATGTTAAAATCCAGGGATATCTGGTAAGTTGAAGCTTTCAAGCTTAGTTTAGTACATAGATGTTATTATACAGTGAAAACAATACAAATACTGTAATTATTTGTTTGGTCAATCTTTTGCCCGGATATGCATTGCTCATGCAATTTTTAAGGTAGGAAAAAGATTAGGCCTAGAGAGGAAGAGGTAAATATGACAATACTGTATATTTGACCTTGTAAATTAATGGGTACGAAACGACCAGCACCTCGGGTACGAAACGACCAGCACCTCGGGTATGAAACGACTAGTACCTTGGGTACGAAACAACCAGCACCTTGGGTACGAAACGACCAATTTCCACTGGGTACGAAACGACTTGGGTACGGAATGACCATGAGCCTGCTTCAGTCACTGTTCCGGAAAAGAAAGCGAGGAGAGTATAACAGTTATAACGAGGAAATCCGGGCAAAGATAGCCAGATACTCCATTAATAATGGTGTTGCCAAGGCAGCCTGCAAATTCAGTAGCGATTTGAGTTGTACGATCAGTGAGACCACTGTACGGAGTATGCGGGACCAATACATAAAGTTAAAAAAGCAAGATGGGCAAGAACTTTCTAATATAACCAAATCACCCCGGGGCAATCCTTTGATGCTAGGAAGCATGCTTGATGCGGAGATACAAGACTGGATCAAGAAAGCTAGAATTAATGGAGGAGTGATCAATATTAGGATTGTAATGGCTGGGGCAGAGGTTGTGGTCACCAAGCATGCTCGCAGCCAGCTGGCACGTTACGGTGGACAAAGCAGCATCACCAAGCACTGGGCGAGGTCGCTACTTCGCCGTATGGGATTTGTTAAGCGGAAAGGAACGAAAAGCATAAAACAGCTGCCCCGTGATTTTGAAGACATTAAGAAAACGTTCTTGGAGAAAGTTAACACTGTAGTGAAACAGCACAATATTCCAAACTGTCTTATAATAAATTGGGATCAGACAGGGTGCCAACTGGAGCCTGGTGGCGACTGGACGATGGAAGCCCGTGGATTTAAGCAAGTGTCAGTTTCCGCACTTGATGACAAGAGGCAGATTACGATTTTACTCGCAATAACAAAATCCGCACACAAGTCATTTACGCAGAGAAGACTGACAGATACCTGCCTAAGGGTGTAGTTTTCCCTGACCACTGGGATGTGACTCAAACAGACTCACACTGGAGTAACGAAGACTCTATCATGCGTTATGTGGATAATGTCATCATTCCATATGTGAACAAAACACGTGACCGGCTGCCCCTTGCGCAATGCAGTCAGCAAGCATTGGCAATATTTGATGTGTTTATAGCCCACCAAAGTGCGAAGATGCTAACTAAATTGAAAGACAGTGGAATCACTCCTTTGGTTGTGCCTGCCTCTTGTACAGACCGACTTCAACCACTAGACTTGACAGGAAATAAAGAGTACAAAGAATTAAAGCCACACTTCCACGAGTGGTATGCTAAACAGGTCATGGGCGTCATTACGGAAAAAGATGTTACTGGTGACGATCAGTGCACAGTATTAGTAAACTTGCAACCTCATTAATCAAGCCAATTCACGCTGAATGGATAATTGCAGCTCACGCGACAATGAGCGAAAGATCGGACCTAATTATCAGTGGTTTTGAGAAAGCTGGACTTGTTTAATTCAGCAATTTGGGAATTATTTACCTGAGAAGCATTTGTGAATACCATGAGACTTGATTAACACCATGTTGATACAGTGGCTTTGTCCAAAAATCTGTGAAGTGTGAGCTTTAATATTTTGCTGTAATTAGTGTATATACATAGTGTTTCATTAATAATAGTATTTCAAGAAATAGTTATAGTATTTTACAGGATTGTTGTTCTTTTGGATTAAATATTCATGGATAAAATGAAATGTGCTTTCAGAAGGATTTAAATGTTACAATAACAGTTGTACGCGAATGAAGGATCGATTTGAATAAGTATTATATTTAATTTTCATATAATGTTATGTTGTATTATTTTTTTTCTTTCATTTTCAGTATTACTATTGTTTGAATACCTTATGGTTTTTCTCTATTTTCTCTCTATCCTTACTTACCTCACACATCGATTTAAGGCAGTGAGTGTAAAATTACAGCTATCGGATACCTTATCGAAAGTGTCCATTGAAACAATATAAAATGATTTATAATTATTGTTTCGAAAGGTTAAAATAAAAAATAAAACAAATACATGTAAAAGCTAATATTTAATTACCGGATTACAGTATTGACCTTGATTTATCAAATACTAGTAGCTGTGTTAATCTCTAGAAATGAAACGCTGTAAGAAAACGGGGGGGGGGGGGTCATGATCCTACGTGGCTCATTTTTCGTTGGGAATTTAAATTCATGGTTCAGGGCAACAACGAAAACCACGAAAATTGGCCCCCCTACCAAAATTGATGATACTACAGTACTTTAGAACTCAAAGTATGACTCAACAGCAACAGATCATATTACTTCAAAAATGAATAAGAAAACGTTGACATTCAAGTCATACGGTATAGTAATCTTGCGTGCTTATGACCCTACACTAACGTTTCATTTGCTAGCTGGTAGTAGTACGGATGTAAGAAAGCTAGACTACCAATTTTCATTTGTGAATAACCATCTGGTATACGGTATACGTGAACAATGTGAAATTCACTAGACCAGCATGACTTCGGAGTGTTTTGAAAAATCGTTTAAACCAGCTAGAGCAGTAATACTATGAAGACAATGGCATATTTTCCTGTTCAAAACAAAACACAACATGAAATGTTATAAATTATAATAGTGTCACAAAGCTACATTGTTTTGAAGTACCAATTTCCAGGCATATTAGAAATAGCTGATGATTTTGACATTAAACTAACAATGTTGATATCAAGAGATTATGTCTAGTTCTTGACGAGTTTAAATTTGTCTGAAAGAGCAGTAAAAGCTAGTTTGATTCTAAATAATATACAAGAGAATAAATGATCCTTATTATTTAAAACATTAACAACAGCGATACTACAATGCTTAGGACAAAATGCTTATTTACATATTATAGTCATTGATGATACCATCAGCCCCAGTAGCAACATGGTTGAAGCAATACAGTATGAGGAAGTCATAAAATGCGTACGTGAGTAATTATACAAAATTTGCATTTAGATAAATTGATGAAGCAGCCTGAAGAGATAGAAAATTTTACAAAGACAACAGGTAATGATTAAACAAAGAAAAACGTATAGGATATTTAGTGACGAAAGTTAAATCTAAAACAGCACATAATGACAGTAATTGTTTTACAAACAACCATTGGAAAAGCAAACTTTGACATAAATATGAGAACATTAAATTGCTGAAAATAAAAAGTAGACGTTTTAGACAGTCGTCCTGTTCTTGCTAACGCACAAATACTATGTATCAAGCACTAGGCGTATTAATACATTTCAAACGATGTGCTATAAACACACCTCTACAACAGAGACGACAGGCAAAGAACAGTCATTAAGACAGTTTACTACAATTTTGACATTCCAGTTGCTCACAAAAATACCACTCAGTTGCAGGAACAAATTAAAGTCTGACAAAAATACAATAAACAGACTGAACAGTCTTGAAACACAGTACTCAAGAAAACGATTTTTCTTTTAAATTCACAACAAATAATGTTATATTAGTCACGTGGATGACCAGTGGTAAGCATACATGGTTCACTTGCAAACATATAAAAATATAACATTGGATAGAAATACATACTGACAATGATATGTTAAAGTTACAAAGGGATATGGCATAAACAACACTTTTAGAGAAATAAATTAAGGAAATTCTGGAAAGGGAAACATGAATATTTTTTTAAAGTTGCTAACATAACTTTATGGACTGAGTTGTGTCAGTATTTAAATAGAAAGGAAACCATAGAATGGGTTCACATTTTACCAGGTCTAATTAATGATCAAAATAACACTGATCGTCAGTCAATAATCGTGACTTCGATTGAAGGAGCAAGGAAGGAAACAGATAAAAAGTATGGATGAATCTATTCGGTTATCTGATAACCGATGCAACGCCAATATTTTGAATCCGTGAAACAGTTAAAGTGTCAAAACTGAATGCAAGATTTAAGAAAGGTCTCCTTTCCTAGCAGGTCGTTTCAGGTGAGTTGGCAAGTCGCTTACAAAGGGAGACTAGAATTGAAATGACACAGAGGTCGTGCTTTACGAACAAGAGTCGTATCTATATGACAAACAAGATGACGCATATAAAGTTGAAAATATTCAGAAAACGAAAAGGATTTAGTGAATCTTTTACTAATGGGGAACCAGCTGAAAATAGAATGCCATTAAATAAATTACAACTCTTCTTCAGAGATGGCGGAAGAGTATTACATAAATAGAAGCATTAAAAAGCATGAAAGCTTTTACTTTCTGAAAGACAATAAGTTTCTAGAGTACGATAGATGTAGTAGAAGTAGTACAAACATCTTAGGTTGGAGGTTAAATATATATGGCATGCGAATTTATGTTGATCCCGAAACCAGAGGGGAAAGAGAAATTACATCCCAAAATATCAGCAGAAAATAACAAAATGGTACACACGATCAACATGATAAGAATACTACATTGTTGATAAGGTTCGTGTTGTGTAATAAATAGAATTACAAAAGAAATGAAAAGAGATGACAGTCAAAATTACATCTTAAAGAAGCTGAAAAGACAGACAAATGCTTGGTCAATAATGGGACATCTGAACATAAAACTGACCGTCAGTGTTGTGATGAGTCACCAACGCCTACTGTTGTGTTAGCTGCTTACAAATTTAATTATGACTATGGTGAAGATATTGCTGAATATTGCACATCATGTAGAATAGATGCGTGAACTGCATCAATAAGTATTAACCCATACTGGAGACAATAGAGTAGGGCCAGTTCATAAAAAATATAACAAGGGATATTTTGCGGTGAAAAGAATGTTTAACATTTGCGTTCGAAACCAATAAATGCTCTACATGATTTAATGTCATAAAATAAAATATTCCACATTTAAACACTATTGTTAAAAGTAATTATTGATTTTGGCATTAAAAGTCTTAAGGGAAATATGCTATATAGTTTCAATTTGTTTTATGTCATGATAGAATGTTGTCAACCTTGATTTCCAAATGTGTTTCACGAGAGCCACGATTAAGTATATCATGTCTGCAGTATGCAGGAAAACTTTTTACATGCTTCTTTGCTTCTGAATAGCCACAATTAGTAAAATATTGTGTTTTTTTATATAATAAAAGCACATAGCATTGTGGATACATAAAGTAGAAATGTTTCACATATCAGAATCGAGCGTCCTCTCAAGTTCGTAATTACTAGCAGTAACAACTTTAGCAACGGTGTCATCCGCATGCATATCAATGTCAGTATAATTAGATAAAAGAGGGAGGTCATTAATAAACTGCAAAAATAAAAGTGGTCCTAAATCTGACCCTTGAGGAACTACTAAAAGAGCTATAAAAACAATTGTTTTGAGCTCCGGTGTTTAAACATGAATTAGATAAAATAGTTTTATATTTGAAACTTCCATAAATTTCCAATTTCTATATTAGAATAATATGTTTAACTAGATCAATGCTTTTCTAATATATAACAGAACTTCACTGAAAGGATTCTCTTTCTTAAGAACTAAAAATGTTGGTTGAAGCCAATGATTCGATTAGTTTTGGCAGTATAGAATAAAAGAAACCCTAGAAATTGGAATATGATTTAATTTGTCGTCTCTCACTTTTTTGTGAAGAGGCTTTACTTCAGCAGGTTTTCATTGTACTGGAAGAATGTTATGTCAAGAATCCACTTGTTAACAACAATGGTAAACTATTCAATTCAGAGAGATTATATTTTGTTGTTGAATATTACAATATTTCTGATCAACTCGAAAACAATAAGTTGTACCAAATGAACAACAAGAATGAAACAATAACTGTTTATTTGGAATGCTTTAAGAATCTTGAGACATGCTCTCATAATGTTAGATTAGGAGTAGATTAAATCAAGATGATTGTGTGTGTGTGTGTGTGTGTGTGTGTGTGTGTGTGTGTTCTGGATTTTTAACCTAGCTTTAAAAAATTTTCAGTCATATCGTTACGATGTCTGCAGTGTGGCAGTTTATAGCACTGGGGCATCATGCAGCAGACATGTAGCATCGTGTCCCACCCAGTTACATTACCCTGACACCAGGCCGACCAGTCCCAACATTAACCTCTTAATGCTGAGCGCCAAGCGAGGCAGCTGTTAGTACCATTTTTATAAGTCTTTGGTATGACTCGGCCGGGGTTCGAACCCGCAACCTCCCGCATCGGAGACGGTCGCTTTAACCACTAGGCCACCAGAGCAGTCAAGATGATTGTAAATTCTGCCGAGGAAGAAAATGTGGATGTGTAATGATCAGATTCTCAAGTAAACAAGAAAAAAATGTCAGTTATGATTGACATGTATAAATGTATTTGAAAGAACTTCATAACACGATAATCTTTGGAAGCATTAATACAAGAATATTCTGCTGCCTATTGATTCCCTGTGAAAAGTTGATAGTGATGGATCATTATATACGTTTTA
Source organism: Megalonaias nervosa (assembly GCA_016617855.1). NCBI lineage: Eukaryota > Metazoa > Mollusca > Bivalvia > Unionida > Unionidae > Megalonaias > Megalonaias nervosa. Next base: position 12,909 of record JAECUM010051484.1, on the reverse strand, counting down.
CAGTTACTTGTTGATGTCTTTAAAAAAACAACTACTTTGTTTGAGTTATGACTGTGACAGTCCTGAAGAGATGATAAATGTTTGCAAATGGGTTCCTCATTGTGTATAGGTTTCTTCCTCTTGGGAGACGTTGTATGGGAAATGCCATACGTTCTTTGTGTTCAGCGTATATCGTGAACTTATTATTTGAGTTACCTAAAGGGAATATAATATCAATATATCTGGACGACACTGTATTTAGTTATACTTTAGACTGAGAGGAGTTTAAATTTTTACAAATACCCAAAGTAGTGTTGGTTTAGTAGTTTCTTTAAATGTTCTGCAAAATATGCTTACATACAAAAACTAGTGGTGTACTTTTAAAAGCGAATGCGACTCTTCTCCGTCAAAACTGTCATGTTAAACATACTTGAATACTTAAACATATTTTCAGGTTACATAAAATATCAATGAGAATTGATGGGTGGTGGTATTCAAATCAACGGTTCAATTCATGCTTGGGACGAAGTATAACCCTCAAACCGGTTTGATTATATTGGATTAATTCTGTATAAATTTCATTAATGTAACATGCATCCATACATACAATACTGGATCTAGGAATAGGCGTTTATCCTTTCTGTTTGGCAAATTGCAATCTCATACATGTACCTTGGATTTCTAAGTATATGTCCACTGAGGTTTTCGGTGCACCTTGAGCGCTTTCTTTCAAACCATAGATCCAGTCTTTTTTTTTTTTCTTTTTTTTTGCGGGGGGAATTAGATCGTTGGTGCTTTTTTTTATCGTGGGTTTGATTTGTGGTTGGGATGAATTATAACCTGTTTAATTATATTTGGTGCCATTGTGTGCGTGTGTGCGTGTGTCTATACTCTAGAGGGCAAAATTTCATCCATATCAACTATGACTAAAAAAATGTTCTGATTATGATTTAAAACGCTCTTGATGATGTTTAGAAGACAATAATATGTTTTATATTTTTCATCATCATCATCATCAATCCCTCAACCCAAGAGGTCGTTGGGGCACCACAGTTGACTTTGCAACCAATTCTCTCCATTTTGTTAGTTGTCTTCATGTGGTGTGTCAAGGGCAAGATACAGTCTGGCGGAGCCCATCCCTCTCCAGACTGGATGACCACAGCCGAAATCCACTGATATAATGTGGCACGCCCTGGCCCTGAGCACATGGTCGTTGAGCTCATCTTGGAGCCATTCTGCCCTGGCCGTTGACTTCATCGAGGAAGACTTCCGCCCAGTGATGATGTGCAATCATCACACTATTTTACCCATAGTAGGGAGACTCGTGGGAGCGGGAGCGTCTTATTCCATCCCGTACGGATCCAAAGGACCTGTACCACTGCCCACTTTATATTTTTGGTTCAGATTAAACGCAATTTGATGCATATGGACAATATTCAAAACTCAGCATTTCTAAAATTTATTTAGAATCATGAATATTCGATTTACGTAATATTTAATTAGGATCAAGAGTCCAACCACTCCAGCGTCCAAATTTTCCCACACTCCAGCCTACGAAGCTTTCAAAGTAGTGGAGTGTTATCACAGTGTGACATTGCAGAAGCGGGATGTGGGTACTTGACTGCATTCTGTTTTCTTTGACCGTGAAAGATTGTTAAAAGTGACCAGATTAAGCAACCCGTGGCAAATGTTGACATTTGATTTCATATAATGTAGTCTGTACGCAACCTACTGAAAACGGCCATTATTTGTTTAGAATACCCGTACCATGAGTCCAAAAACACCCGAATGATAACCGTTGAAATTGTGGAACTTTTGTAGTTGTATTGCGGGCATCAGGGCCATCAAAATAGCATGTGTGAATGATTAATGACAACATAATGGGACCTGTGGCGTATGAACAGAGCTTATCTAAACGCTTCCCTAATTGTAGATCATTCGTGCAGGCATCAGAAGATAACATCACTGTACCGACTGATAGCCTTTCTTCCTACTCTTTGATGAACACTGTGGCTTTTAGTATTTTGCTTCTTCTTTCCCCTTAACGACATCGGGTGTTATTGCTCTCTAGTTTGATATATAGGACGGTTTTTATCACATCAAGCTCTGTTTGGATAAATATTTCTCTCTGATTGGAACGGGCGAAATCGTATGTGGGATGTATTTTTTTCCCTTAGAAATGAATTATTCATCTTACACGTACAATGTAAAGAAAACTAAAAATACAGACACGCCTAGCCCGGATTCATTTCACTGGAGTAGTTTCATTCAGTAAGTCAGATATATGTTATAACTAGAGACTTGTCGTATTAAATCTCTAAAAGTATATTGGGCTCCGTCCGTAAATAGAAACTAATCTATCAAAAGAATTTACAGTGGGGTAAAAAGCGGAGGGTGCACACAATAAATCAACTTGGGATATATTCAAACATCTGAACATACTTCACCTTTGTTGAAAGATGAGATAGTTCAAGCGAAAAGCAGAACTCAGCTACAAGTATGTGCCCTCGAATATTAAACATTAAGTGTCTTTTCGAAGAGTATACTTAACAGGTAGGACTAAAAGATAAAGTGTCCATTCTTTTTTTTTTTTTTTTTTTGTCTTCAGGTCTATTAACAAAAACAAAGCGTGAAGGTTCTACCTCTACCAACAGATGAGTTGGAAAATAAAAAGTTATTTAATTGTTATCTAGATAACTTGAATGACAAATGCAAGATATAAAAAAAAAGACTTTTAAGCAAATAGAACTACTTTAAATTACCAACTGGATTGTTATTTCTGACTAGTTTTTATGCCAGTATAGGGAATTTATCAATAGGTTTTCAAACCGTTGGTGCATCCGAAGAAAACGTATCACTTTTACACCATAATATCTAATTTAAATACACGAATATTGAGACGAAAGTCGCTTTTATCTAACCACCGTTATTATTTACTAATGCATCACTGTATTGTTGGTTTGAATAAATGCAATATATAGAACAAAATGCAATATATAGAACAAAATGATAATTTACCAGAGAGAGACAGATAGACAGACAGACAGAACATCGCCTGTTTAGAGATGTAGTGACAAAGATTTAGTGACAAATATTACTATCCAGAAATTAGAAAATCAGTCCACATATGAATCATAGAAGTCACGCTGAAAATAGCATGTTTGTGTTCTCAAGTAATCGACCTGCTTCAAGAACTTTAATTCGCCCACTAATCTAGTGATCTGTTGGACTCTGACATCATTTAACAACTGAAGAAATGATTCGAGGTTGTCAGATCCATTAGCCCTTCTCTTGGACTTGTTTTCAGGGCCACGTTTGTTTGTTCCTTGATCTCATCTCTGCATCAACAATTCGGTTACGTTTCGAATACATCTCCGTCTTCTGGAACAATGAATTCTGGGCTTCACTTAAATTAACATTTTCATTACGTTTTTCAAATCAGCTGTGAGTCTTCGATTAGATGACAATGTCAGACAAACGTCTTTATCAAACTAACTGCACATGATTCATGTCTACCGTAACCCAGTAAATTTCCAACAGTTAATCAGGTTCGGTGTGATTGACAGCTCTATGCACAGATCAGCTTCTGAGGTCAGAGCAGCGTGCTAGACCATTCCCGCGGGAGAAGTGGCAAAATAATTGTCAGGGATACTCTGTCAATATTTGAACGATCTTACTTAAATTCTTTCGACATGAGTGGATTGAATAATGACATTCAAAACGTCATTCAAATCAAAATCCGATTTTTGTGGCATTTTATTTCCTCAGAGAAGATAATCTGACATTGCAGATTCTGTTTATGCATGTCGCCTAAAATTGCAACGACATTTGACAAACAAAAGTACTTGTAGAATGTGTTTTAGGCGTTCATTAAAATCCAATGAAGACTTTTTATTATCTATATTTATGTAAGTGTCTCAGAAGAAGAGACCTTTCTGACGAATTGGATGCGGTTGTTTTCTGAGCCAGGTTTAAGAATTCCTTTAAAAGATATTACGGGTCATACGAATATATAATACTTTTTGCTTTATAAATGCAGACATGGACGCATAGACAGTACTTTACCTCAGGTGTAATAATGGATGCATAAACATTACTGATCTACCTCATAGGGGTCGTCCACATATGACGTCACGCAATTTTTGCCACTTTTTGACCCCTTCCCCCCTTGTCACACTTCGTCACAAAAATCCAGACCCCCTCTATGTGACGTCAAAATCTCTTACCCCCCCACCTTTTTTTTTTCCCACAACGTTTTGTAATACTGAAAAGTAAATGTAATGTAAATCAGTTAACTATACAGACAAAACAACAATCTTTTAATTAAAATAATGTTTAATTAATCAGGCTTTTATAAAGACTGCTTGGCTAGTTAAAAGTTCATAAAATTATTTTTAAAAAATTTCATTAATTTTAAACAAAAAACAAAATGAAATGTAAATTAAACACATCAGTCACTTCAGTTCTTACTAAAATTAAAGTTTCAAGAAATCCACACAAATTCTAAGGGTTTAAAATCTGAAGTACTTGTAAATTAATTATTTCTCTTCATAGTTATCATTATCCCAAGGCAAAGTAAAATGCTCCTCCATTGAACGAACAAGAAATCCATTTGTTTCTAGATTAACATCATTTATTGGAAGGGATATTCCCTCCAAATCAAGCTCCTCCTGGTCAATCCAATCCACACTTTCTCCATTCTCTGCATTTTGTTAGTATGACCATCATTTCGCGTTGCCTTCTAGCAGCGACTCTCATTAGTCTGAGGCGCTTCGATGGAACTGCCATTTGTTTGTGAAGGACTGAGTGACTGCGCAACATGACCAGAGAGCTGAAGTACAAGTGGTATATCTTGCAAATTCTCTCATTCAGCACAGACTGAAGTGAAGGGCAATAAAGATCGTAGGGAATTGTCCGAAATGTGTTTGCTGACCGAGGTAGAATGTCTTCTGTTTTGAGACTCTGAGTTGCAAATAAGGATGGAAATTTGTGCAAGGCTCCATTTGTTGCTCGTTCTGGAACTTTAAGCCCTTCGCATGTTTGAACAAGGGGTAAAGGAGGAAGAGGAAATCTGTCTTTTATCACGCTGAAGTACGAGCTTCGTGCTTTCGAACATCATATGTTGTCGTCACACTTCATAATCTGAAGCAAATATTGGCTTTAGCGGTCATGGGTGTCACACCAGTTTTGACCTATACACAATATATCCTGTTCCACGAGCTCTGAATTTAATGGAGCCATATACTCAACAATGGTTGGGTAATTGTCTACAGTCAACTGTGACCATATTTCGGCCAACGTTTTTCCCGCAAATTCAAAGTTTTTTTCTCTAGCTCAATGTCAATTGTCTTACCTCGTTCGTCTAAATGGCTGCCATAATTGTCATGAGGTAATATTAATCCACTCAATTCCCTGCTCAGTGGTGCCATCTTTCTCTCCACTCTGTTAAAAGTATTTCGTCCTGGAGCATCTGTTGCAACAAAGACAGAGTCAAAATCATGTTTCAAGAAATGGTGGATGGCAACCTTACAACCCGGCGCACCATCAAAAGTAAACACGTGAATCGGCTTGACCAATTTAAAAATACCAGTCCTGGTTATGGTATCGAACTCTGTCAGACACAGCAACTTTTCAATGTCAAATCTATGGCTGAGTGCTGTTGATGTGGAATGTTTTCCAGATCGGATGGCTATAAACGTTGGGCCAGAAAAGCCAACAGCGTCTCTGTTTCAAAGACCGTTGCGATGGATCTCAATACCGGCATACACCGAGGGTATAAGCTTGTGCCGAACAGCAACTATCCAGTCATGGTCAGGAAGACTTACTTTATACTCAACGTGCATTAGCAGTGGACTCTACTTAATGGCAGCGACCAGACCAATTGGGACGCGACATTTATCGTCCTGGCTGATGAAACAAACCTCATCCGCTCCAAGAATGGAAGACAGTTCTTCCAAATGTCTTATTGTAGCTGTGCAAAACTGGCCATCAATATGTTTAGTGAAATAATCATTTTGCGCTCTAATTAACTTTACTGGGACAATGGTTACATGACGCTTACCTTCTGACGATGAACTACGCTTAGGAGGTAGCCGAAGGTATAGTCCACTTTGACTTATATTGAAGCCATCTTTTGTTAAATGCTCTGTTATTTTGATCTAAGGTTTTGATACTTCTGTAGACTTCGAACTGTCTTTTTTTCATGAGAAGCTGAACCATGCATTGCGATATCTAGTACAGTTTGCAAAAGCAATGGTTGTTCCTCTTCGATTTTTGGTTGACCACATCTCGCCCTGATTTTCAGTTTTGTGCGCAGTTCAGGATTATGTTCCATTAAAGCATTCAGTTTTGATTTTTTCAAATCCTTTGCTTTCTGGGATCTTCTTTGATCATCAGTCTTCCTCTTTAGTTTCTTTTCCAACTCAGTTTTTCTTTTTAGTTTATCTTTTCACTCTAAGTTCTGCTCATTTGAAAGTAGTTCTTGTTTCTGCCGATTATACAAATCAACGAGGTCAGAATTTATGACATCAATTTGGGGCTTCAAACGTAATTGAACAGTAGCATTTCTCGGAGTAGCCAAATGGCTTATAGAAGGCAATGTTTCAGAAGTAATGATATTCAAGACATCAGTCGGTTGTTCATTGGACTCTAAATTATCCTGAGTAGAAACTTTTTTTGAAACTGAATGTGCTTGTTTTGTCCAAAAGTTAAGAAGTTATCCTTTTTTCGTAAAGGAGATCGCATTGAGCTCTTGCAACATATGGTTAACTTTATCAGCCAAATCCGTGTCATTCTAGATACTATTCCACTTTATAATAAGTTCATCTTGGCACATCTTTTTTGGTTTTTGTAGGATATGCTAGCACATAAGCATTAAATAAAGACTGATACAATTTATTTTTATCCATTGCTGTGGGCTGCCGAAAGGTCATGAAAATTAAAACTAATGTAACACTGGACACCTTACGTTGTATGGTTTCAATAACGTAAATGTTATTAGTACCGCACGCTGGCTCAATCCTCAAAGTTCTTCCCTCCCCTCATCCTGTCTTTTTTTAGAATGCTGTTTTTTTAATGTCATCAAGCTTCAAAGACTTTTGTACATGTAGGATTGTTTATAATCTAGCACTGCAGTGGTGTCAACAAAACGTTTTCAATGAAAAGAAAGAAAAAAGCTAACATTTGATATATTTATTCCCTTTAATGTGCAGCGTCCCAGCGCGACACAAGGCCCAACCTTGGCGCTACTCAGCTAGTTGCATTGGTTGTTTTTTCACATAAAAATATTAGAAGATTAAACGTTCAATGCGGACCGAATACCGTCTTTCAACTTGCTAAACTCGTGTGTCTTTGATCTCGTCGGACTGTTGTCAGGATGGTGATAACTTTGTTAGTCTATTGTTTTACTTTTCGAAAATCTAAGTTTAATCACCAGTAGGCCTGCAGTTGATTTAGTCTACATTTTGTTTGTAAAGTGTGTATTACATTATATTAAAAAAAGAATGACATAATTAAAAACACAAGAGTTTCAACCAGTTAAAGGTTATAACAATTACCCAATATTTCATCTGAGATAACAATATTAACATAAGTCATCCACGAGAGAGTTGTTATCTATTGCGGATAAAAATAGACTGAGGAGTCACAAAATCGTTTTTGTTCTGACATTATTTTTGAAAGAAGCGTTCCACACTCATATTTATTGTGACGTTATATTTCTTCAACCCCCTCCCCCCTCGTCACACTTCGTCACAAACTTTTGATATCCCCTTCCCCCCCCCATTGCGTGACGTCATATGTGTACGACCCCATACTGCGATAACGGATGCAAGGACATCCTCACTGCGATAACGGATATACAGATATTACTGAGCCACCTCATTTTGTAATAAAGGATGCATAAACATTACTCAGCCATCTCATTTTGTAATAATGGATGCAAAGACACTACAGAACCACCTCATTTTGTAATGATGGATAAATATATATTATTGAGCTACCTCACTGTGATAATGGATACACAGATATTACTGAGCTACCTCATTTTGTAATAATGGAAATACAGACAGCACTGGGCTACCTCTGTACAAAAATGGACGCATATACATTACTGAGCTACCTCATAGTGCAATAATGGATGTAAAAACATTATAGAGCACCTATTTTGTAATAATGGATGCATAGACATTACAGAGCAACCTCATTTTGTAATAATGGATATATTGACGTTACAGAGCCACCTCATTTTGTAATAATGGAAACGTAGATATTACTAAGCTTCCTCATTTTGTAAAAATGGATACATAGATAATAGAGCCACCTCATTTAGTAATAACGGATAGACATTACAGAGCCACCTTATTTTGTAATAATGGATGTATCGACATTACAGAGCCACCTGATTTTGTAAGAATGGATACATAGATAATGCACAGCCACCTCATTTTGTAATAATGAATGTATAGACATTACAGAGCCACCTCATTTTGCAATAAAGAATGTATAGACATCACAGTCACCTCAGTTTGTAATAAAGAATGTATAGACATTACAGAGCCACCTCATTTGTAATAAAGACTGTATAGACATTACAGAGCCACCTCATTTTGTAATAAAGAATGTATAGGCATTACAGTGTCACCTCAGTTTGTAATAAAGACTGTATAGACATTACAGAGCCACCTCATTTGTTACAAAGACTGTATAGACATTACAGAGCCACCTCAGTTTGTAATAAAGACTGTATAGACATTACAGAGCCACCTCAGTTTGTAATAAAGACTGTATAGACATTACAGAGCCACCTCATTTTGTAATAAAGAATGTATAGGCATTACAGAGTCACCTCAGTTTGTAATAAAGACTGTATAGACATTACAGAGCCACCTCATTTGTAATAAAGACTGTATAGACATTAGAAAGCCACCTTATTTGTAATAAAGACTGTATAGACATTAGAGAGCCACCTCATTTGTAATAATGGATACATAGATATAATTGAGCTACCTAACAGATCAAAAGAAATTAGATGTATCAGGGGAATATGACCCAATATATTCCAATGAATGTTTCCTCCAAATAAATCCATTTTGCAGAATATTCTTTTCATCTGGGATATAATGTTTACAGTTATTTTAATACCCATCATGCATTCCGGTATTAATGCACTTTACAATTAATTGTTATGCAGAATATTGATATGGAAAACAATACCTAATTCAGTACCTAATTCGTTTCACACGAAACATTTAAAACGAATAAGTTACTTTTACCAGTATTTAATGACGCTGACCTGAATATTTACTGAGTTACAGATGCGATAAATTGCGCGATATTGTATGGAACAAACGATTGTAGTAGTAGTAGTAGTAATACTAGTAGTAGCAGTTGTAGTAGTAGCATTAGGACCGCTCTGGTGGCCTAGTGGTTAGAGCGTCCGTCTCCGATGCGGGAGGTTGAGGTTCGAACCCCGACCGAGTCATACCAAAGACTTATTAAATTGGTACTAACAGCTGCCTCGCTAGTCGCTCAGCATTAAGAGGTTAGTGTTAGGACTGGTTGGCCTGGTGTAAGGATATTGTGACTGGGTGGGACATCATGCTACATGTCTGCGGCATGATACCCCAGTGCTAGACATCACTATAAACTGCCACACTGCAGACATCGTAGCGATATGACTGAAAAATTGTTAACGCCAGGTTAAAAATCCAAATCACACACACACACACACACACACACACACACACACACACACGCGCGCGCGCGCGCACGCGCGCGAAGCTTTTAAAACGAATAAGTTACTTTTACCAGCATTTAATGACGCTGACCTGAAAATTTACTGAGTTACAGATGTGATATATTTCGCAATATTGTATGGAATGAACTATTGTAGTAGTAGTACTAATAATACTAATAGTAGCAGCATTAGTAGTAGTAGTGGCATTAGTAGCAGTACTAGTAGGAGTGGTACCATTTGTAGTAGTAGCAGTAATAGTAGTAGTAATAGTAGTAGTACTAGTAATAGTAGTAGCAGTAGAAATAACATTAGTAGCAGTAACATTATTATTAGTAGAAGCAGTAGTAGTAGTAGCGGCAATAGTAGTAGTAATAGTAGCAGTAGTAGCACTTGCAGCAGTAGCAGTAATAGTAATAATAACAGTAGTAGTACTAGTAACAGTAGTAGTACTACTAGCAGTGGTAGTAGCAATAGTAGCAGTAGTAGTACTAGTAATAGTAGTGGTAATAGTATTAGTAGTACTAGTAACAATGGTAGCGATACTAGTTACAGTAGTACTAGTAGTAGTAGTGCTTGTAGCAGCAGTAGTACTAATAGCAGCAGTACTACCAGCAGTAGTAGTAGTACCAGTAATAGTAGTAACACTACTACTAGCAGTAGTACTAGTAAAAGTAGTAGCATTTGTAGTAAGAGCAGTACTAGTAGTAGTAGTGCTTGTAGCGGCAGTAGTACTAGTCACAGAAGTAGTGCTACTAGCAGTAGTAGTACTAGTAACAGTAGTTGTAGTATTATTAGCATTAGTAGTACTGATAACAGTAGTAGTACTAGTAGTTGTAGTACTAGTAACAATTGTAGTACTAGTAGCAGTAGTAGTAGCAGTAACAGTAGTAGTAGTAATAATAGTAAAAGTAATAGTAGTACTAGTAGTAGTAATACTAGTAAAGATATTGGTAGTAGTACTAGTAGCAGTAGTAGTACTAGTAACCGTGGTAGTATTACTAGTGGCAGTAGTACCATTTTTAGTAGTAGCAGTACTAGTAGTAGTACTAGTACTAGCAGTTGTTCTAGTAGCACTAGTAGAACTAGTAACAGTAGTAGTAGAACTAGTGTTCGTAACATTAGGAGTAGTAGTACAAACTTACACATTAAAATAACATGAGTGCATGCAACGCAGTGTAGAAATTCAATTAACGTCCACTGAAATACAATAAAAGAAGAGGGTTTTTTTTCTTCTTTTTTGGTACTTATAGTAGTGGTAGTTGTAATAAATACTCGTTCAGACTTTCGCATACGCTCTTCAATACCTAAATTTCCCAAACTTTAAAAATTGAAATTCAGTGACTTATCTCAGACTTTCAGTTGCAGTTCTACTTATCTCTGACTTAATTTGAGGTTTTCAGATTCTATTTCCAACTGATTAAGAGAGAGAGAGAGAGAGAGAGAGAGAGAGAGAGAGAGAGAGAGAGAGAGAGAGAGAGAGAGAGAGAGAGAGAGAGAGAGAGAGAGAGAGGATAAGCCCTATATAAACATGATAAGGCAGACGTATAGGTAAATAATATAGATACAATATATCATCATCATCATCATCATCATCATCATCATCATCATCATTGTAATTACATGAACTTTTTGAATAAAACGAGGTTTCATCATATATCACATCTGAAAGTACATAATGCACTCATTCCAAGAATTTTAGTATCTATAGATGCGAATCTGACATTTTCTCAAAGTGGGTTATGTTTCGTGATGGGATTCGATAATTCGATCATTTTCCTTCAATGATATCTGGTGAAAACTATGTATGGATACTAAAAAAATTAATCGTAATTTGTATTTTTTTAAAACAAAACTTCCCAGACTTTAATAATTAAAAACAAAATTACGAATCACATGGAACTGAGCTGTAACGAACAAAACCGGAATATTTATTGGAATTAACATGGCTGAGATTTTTTGTAATACTAAAATTCCGAAACTGGTACGGAATTCAATTGAGACTGAAATCATAAGAATACAGATGAAACAGTTTTAAAATCGTAAAATTTACAACTTTAAAAATACAAAATGATTAAAACTGTAAGAAAAAACGTTAACCTAAAACATAATTTAAAATTTCAAAATTGACAAAATTATCAATTGTAAAACGTAATTGCAAAGTAATTGAAGTGCAAAACATATCAAAGTTTAGAAGTTGTAAATTATAATGAAAAAGTTGTAAAATTTAAATAGTTTTTAATGTTTGACAGATTGTGTAAAATTTAAAAATGATAAATAAAAGCATGAATAATATTAAAAGTTAAAATGGGAGTCAAGCAATTAAAATATTATCTGTTTAAAAATTGCTAAAGTTACTACATTTTGTATCAAATAGAACAAGTTAAATGTTTCAAAATAACAATAAAGCCTGGCACAAATTAAAAAAAAACCAAAAAAAAAAAAAATATTAAAAGTAAATTGAACAAATTAAAAATTACAAATTAACAAAGCATTTATATGGAAATAATACTACATATTGAAAAGAGAAGGAATGATGAAGTAAAGGAAGAGTACAAGCTGACCTTCACACATTCAAGCGGAATGCAGGAATCACCTATATTTGTATTTAATATCCAACACAGTACACAAATAAAGGGATGAAGGGTAGCTTATATACATAGATTTTAGATTTACTATCCAATATACCAGTACATGTGCAAAGGAGAACGCTTTGGTACTTTTGGAGCATTTTGTTTATTTCCATAGATACACAATTTTTATATAAACGTGAATACATATAAATACACTTGAGAGACGGACAAAGTCACATCCAATTGCAGAAAATTACTTATTTTTTTTTCAATGCAACACTCATAGATACAAAGAAACCAACGAGGGAAGGTACGGAACCTGAAATGGTCACTAACACACATTCTTAATGACAAACACCAATCTATTCAAAATCAAAACAAAGGACGGGAGAGGGGTGTATGTATCAATATATACAAAACAGAAGCAGACATACACATACCCCCATACATACACACATAAATACAAACATGCATACATGCAATTACACTAGTCACTGATGGGGATTGAGTTATAGGTGAAAAATGGAAGATATACAAACATAGCGTTTAAACAAAAAGCTAAAAAGAAAAAGTAAATAAAATTGCAACAAAAAATTAACTTTAACTATATTTAAAATATTAAAA
>JAECUM010051483.1:0-25629 GCA_016617855.1 Megalonaias nervosa | reverse complement strand
TGATGTTGTTCAGGGTCTATTCAGAAGGATAGCTCCGAAAACAATACCATTTGCAAAGCAACTGGGAATGAAAGCTATTGATGTTGTTCGTGATAAAGTTATCGGTACCGTTGGTGATGCTCCCGGTAAAGCATTCTCATCAATCAAGGATAGACTAGCACGATTAGTACTACGAAAAACCTCAACCATTAAAACCTCAGCCAGTAAAATTACCCAGCACAGAAGTTATGCCTGCAAATGTTAGTAAAATAATAAATCAAGCTGCGAATCAAAAACTAACAGAGTTGGCTGGTGTATCCCTATCAGAAAAGGAAAAAAATATAACCGCAAGTTTAATAGCAGGAAGTGGTCTTCGTGTTAGACGATAATAAATATAATAAAATGTTCAAGCGTGTATCTGATCCCGCACTAGACATGGATGCGCCAGTTCTCAAGGATGAATCTGTGCGCGATTATCAATATTACTTTTATGACGCACTACAGCCAAATCAGCGTGGACGAACTGAGCTGCAAGTTCAGGATACAAGTAGATATTTCTTACCCGCGGAGGCATTTATCGAGGTCGAAGGTGAAATTATAAGAGAAAATAATGATAACTATGGCGCTGAAGTTAGAGTTGGTTTGTTAAAAATGGTATTATGGCGTTGTTCGACAGCGCTACGTATATGATTGACGGAAGAAATATTGAATCAAATCAGAAAGACGTCGACGTTGCAACGATGATACTTGGTCTTGCAAGATACAGCGATGATTATTCAAGATCATCTGGTCAGTCAATGATGTTTGCCAAGGGCACTTCTGACTACCCTGACAACAGACAGTGCAATATAAGACGACCAAGAAACTTCGCCGACGCTGCTGACGCTGATGTGTGGCCGGTGGTTCAAGGTTCTAATCCAGAATTCAGCTTAGGATTTGCAGCACGTTGATCAATGCTGAAAGATGCGCGTAGATTATTTTCATGTGCTATTCCACTATCACATATTTTTGGATTTTGCAGAAATGTCAGAAAGGTTATTTTTGGAGCTAAGCATACAGTTGTACTCGTACGAAAGGCTACAGATGATGATGCAATATGGCGACCTATTGGTGATGCTGGTAAAATAATAACAAAACTTTCACTGTGGATGTCAACAATGACTCCAACAATACCTGAACAACGGATACTCTCTTTTATGGACAGCGGTGGTAAATCGACATTATCATGGTTGACAATGACCACAGATGGTGTTCAAAGTACAATCAATGGTTTATTCACATGGCAAATAGCATCACAGCAAGGTGTCTTTGCACCACGTCATATATTTATTGCGCTCCAAAATACTGAACGAGTAAACAAACTCGCAGTATAATGATATTTGACCAACTTGATGTCACAGAAGTTTCTTTGAGGATAAATGGACATCAGGAACCCTCCGAGGACATATTACTGGATTTTGGTAACAATCATGTAGCACGTGCATATCATCGTTTAATGTCATTTATGGGACGTGATCAAAATGTTGATTCTGGTTTACAAATATCACAGCTAGATTTTACAACGCTGTATCCAATATATTACTTTTCTCTGGAACACTTGGATTTATTCAGACAATCCGTCGTTGATATACATTTTCGAGCTCGCGTAAACAAAGGAGCAATTGACAATTACAGAGCAATCGCGGTTATATTATCCGATAAAACAATGCTACTTGAAGGTGTTGGTGGTCGCATGAGAGTCATTGATGCCCCAGTCGAAAACATGTAATTAAATAGCTCATTATATTATAATGTCATATCATCACGTTAATGTTACTCTGACCCCTGGTCCGATTAAAAAGCTACAATCAGTATCAAAAAAGAATTCGGGAATGAAAAATATTACTGAAACATGGACAAATCTCAGGTGGTCCAAATAAACTATCACTGACTGAACGTCAATTCAGGCATTTCAATGACGCCAAACGATCAAAGACCCGTGTACGACTTGATCTGTCTGCGGGTGCAATTAGCGACATTGCAAAGACGGGTGGTATATTTCCACTTCTCGCAGCTATACCAGCGTTGATAGCAGCGGCTGCACCCGCGGTTGCGAAAGCTGCTGCACTCAGCGCAGTTGGAACTGCCGCTGGAATGGCATTAAAGAAAGCAACAGGAAAAGGAATAAAAACTTCCCAAAAAAAAGGGAAAGGTCTAAGACTGCCCGGAACTCCTCGTTCATGGTACGGAAAAGGTCTAAGACTTCCCGGGACACTTCGTTAAACGCAAAACGTCTCCTTCCCATGTCCAATTTTGATTTACTTGATGCTGCTAAAAAACTAAATATCAAAAACTTCAGAGGTGTTTTTATGCGCGATCAATTAAAAAAAACAACAAAATCATGTTGAGACCGGTATCATTAATCTCTATAGAAGTTCTGGTCCAGGTACTCATTGGGTTGCATATGCGATTGATCCACGTGGAATTGTTTATTTCGATTCGTAAGGAATGGCACCACCGAAGGAATTTTTTAAAATATGTCGACAACGGTGACAAAGTCATTGTCAACACTCCCGTATGGTATTCAACATTACCAACACAAAAAATAACCGACCCACCAATATGTGGCCGTGAATCACTCGCTGTACTCGATGCTATTTCAAAATCAGCGATTTCATCGCCAGCGACACCACCTCATAAAGTTGTAAGTGATTATACGAGTTCTGTTTTAAATAATCGCTAATCGTATAATGATTGATATTTATGGAAGATCCTGTATCAAAGACAAGAAGAAAGAAGATATCGATTTGTCGAAATTCGCTACAAAAGATGAACTTGCCGATATTATTGATTTATCTGGCTTTGACAGAGATGAAGTTGTCGTTTTTCAGGATAAATACGGCGTTCTAAAAACGAGTAACATTAAATGGATCGACATAATTCGTAGAGTTCTTGGTTCTACCGCGGATAATATTCCAGTTTTTACTGACGGTGGTAGAATCAGAGACTCAAATATATCATTTATGACTATCAGAGATGAAATTAAAAATAGCGTTGCTGATCGTTTAAAATCCACCGGTGATACAATAACAGGTAAACTTAACATGAACGGAAACAAAATAGTTGTTTTAAGAGAACCAACAGGTGATGAAGATGCCGCAACAAAGATATACGTGGACGATAAAGATACGTCCATCGATGACAAATTAAATACACTACAAGCCGAGTATGTCGTTCACCTAAATATGTTTTTAAATACTCGTAGAAATTTTCAAACACTTAATAAAATTGCAGATAATTTCTTTGGAAGTCCAATGGTTGTCGGCACAAAACCCTCTGAAATTAATACAAAACTACACCATGGATATATATAAAAGGTACTTTTTCTTTTACTGCGTCTGACGGCACAACACTTCCTAGGATGGGAAGAACTTTATATGATATTAGAAGGGTGGAAAAAAAAGAGGATGATTATGAACAATTTATCAATCAAAAATTTTTTGATGTATTTTCTAATATTTTTAAGCGTGAACACGAACGTGTATTTAGTAACCTACAAAATTTGATTTTTAGTATAACGCAATATTACAGTGATGATGTAAAACAACAGATTATTGAAGCGATACAACATTTAAATCAGGTTAGATCAGATTCAGAGTTTGTTCATAAAATTATCACTGAAACAGTAATCATGGGCGAAAGAGAACGTATAGGTATAGATCAGAGGCTTTTATCTATGCCTTTTGAAAAACATAAAAAATTATTTCTTGATCATTACAAAATAACAGAAAGAGAATTAACAACATTCACAATACCAGGATTTAATCACACCGAAATGAAGAAATCATTAACTGATCTTATTGATGAGAATTTTCCAAAAGTATTTGACGCATGGAGAAAAATAAACCCACCAGCGATTATTCTCAAACATGACAATGATCCCCACGCTGGAGGTCGGCATGTATCACCAGGTGTTGTAAACATCACATCAACGATCGCGATCAATCTAGTATGTGACGCCATCAATGGAAGTTATCTCGTAGACTTTGAAAAATCAACCCTGGCACAACAGGGATATATCCTATATTCATATACCTCCGAAGTACCCCCCGGGTTTTTAATTGTGTCAGTACCCGTTAATCCGGTTTATCTGCGATGTCATAATCCACTGTTGTCACGGATACATTTTAGACTTACTGACCAGGCCGGAACCTTACTTGACCTACGTCAGGAAGTTCTGGCAATAAGTTTGTATGTGAAATCGTAGATCTTCACGCTCATAGAGCGTCATCGTAGAACTCCAAGATCGTCAACGAATTAAAATTACACGAATAAATATAATCAATGATGAAATTATCGGGAATAATTGCAGAGATTAAAAACTTAACCCTTGCACAACAATTGATGGTGTGTTATTATTGTCCAAACAAAATTCGTAAAAAGATTATCGATGACTTATCGATATGGTAAAAAATTCTGAATTAATGAAAAATGAACAACAAAAAAAAAATAAATCTGAATCTGAATTTGAATCAGAAACTGAATCTGAGTTTGAATCAGAATCAAAATCTGAATCAGAATAAATATTATAATCATGAATCAGAATAAATATTATAATCAGAATCTGAATCAGAATAAATATTATTATCAGAATCTGAATCAGAATAAAAAATAAAAATAAAAAATAAATATATGTTAGAATACAATCTGAATCTGAATCAGATTAAAAAATAAAAATAAAAAATAAATATTATAATCAGAATCTGAATCAGAATCATATTATTATCAGAATCTGAATCAGAATCAAAATAAATAAATAAAAAAATAGCAAAAGAGAGTATCTGAATGACGTCGGATATATATCTTCGGGGTAATTGTTATATTTGTTTCTCACTGTAATTATAATTTTTCTTTCTCATTGGAATTATTGGATCGCTAAGCGCGATAGGGGTAATGAAAACACCCTCTCGATGAACCCCGGTTCGGGGGTGCCAGGCGAGTTACACCTGGAATTATAGTTTTTTTTTTTTTTTTTTGCAATCACCCGTACACAACTGTATCTCATCATCAACTGCCCGTCGTAAACATTCAGAATCATATTAGTGAAAGGTGAAATCGATGGTAGAATGAATGACGAGCGAGGAAGGAAAATTATTAATTACCTCGATGATCAGCGATATATTATTCTAATAAAATTTATTATAGAGACAGACGTCGACGTTTGGATTTTCCGTGACAAACGTGACCCTGTCCGCTTGACTGTTGGAAGTAGCATCGTCACGTTGAATGTAAATTCCAAATCAGGAACGCTGACTGGTATTGATAAACCATATTACGAACGAGAGTATCCTGTGACCGCAGTTGTTTATGCGTTATATCCGTTAAATGATAAACCTGACGTCGATGATCTCGAGCCGATGAAACTGTCAATGACGACTTTGTCGTTGAATTGTTTAGCTGAGCGAGTTACAGAACATTTCGCAGCAGCGGTACGTGGAAACGGTTTAACGGATCATCGACGTGATAAAATAAACACGTGGGCGGAGCGAGTCAAAGATACCGGAGCGTCTATCAGCGACGTTGCTGAGTTAGAAAAAATATTAAGATTTCCGATTACGGTGAAGACGCTCACCGGTGAGATTTTATATAAACCGAAATACACAAAAAATGGAACTCCAATAACAATCATTGATCATAACGCGCATGCATGGACGCCCGCGGTAATGATATTTCCACGAAACAGAGCAGTTAAATTTTACGACGGCGTTATATTTGATTTATCAACGATATCAGTAAGAGTGACCCTGTATCTGTTTGGTTGTTTCAAAGTTCCGATGATGGAAATTACGATCAGTTTGTGCGGCCTAGCGGAGAAATTTATTGTACAGAATCACTCCACGAAGAAATGAAAAATCTTGCTCTGAAATACACGAACGGTGATGAAATCACTGTCGAACAATTACTGAATAACTGTTTTACCGTTCCATCAGTTGCTGCTCACTTTGCTCAGGAGAAAAATTCATGTAGATTTACAAGATAGGAATTTCTCGTTGATGCACAGCTAAGCTGCGTCGAATACGGACACGGCGGATTATGGAATACTCGATACGATCACAGCGACGTTATATCAGTTGACATGGTAGCGTATTATCCTGGAAGTTTTCTTGGATACGGAGAGTGTTCTGAATACTTTAAAAGATTTGGTCATCCACGTCACGAGATGACAAGAGTTGCGATAAATGGACCTTTGCCAGATTTTGATCTGACTGGATTCGCCTGTGTGGATTCATTTGAATTTGCACGAAATCGCCATCCGATTATTTATGCGTGGTTTGGAAGACATTTAACAGAAAAAAAAACTGGGCTCCTATTGTGTTGTTACTATACGTCCTTGATGAAAAAATATTAATATCATTGAAAGTAAGTGGCGCGATAATATCGTATCGTCCGCGGAAACAAGTTTGGTTGCCAGAACCAGATAAATTCGATGTAGAAAGCGATGTCAGACAAAAATTTCCCAATCTTGACGAGGATGAAGTTGTTAAACTTATTAATGTTGTGTCTGGATACAACAAGGAAAATAATGAAAAAATTGCAAAAGATCTCGGCAGAAAAATAATTGGTAAGTTTACTCAGGATGATGCATATGATCATAAACGAACGTGTACCAGGTTGATCATGGACGATGCAGAACTCGATTTTATAATTGTTGATACAACGGAGAAAGGTACGTTTGTGAACCGAAATGATGCTTGGTTGTCGAACGGAACTAAATTAGGTACAACTGTGAGTTACACCGATGGCGAGTCGCCGCAATTTACTCATTTAAGATCTTCGATACTCGTGTACGTTTCGATAAATTTGCTATCGATGATAAACAGATTTGTTGATACCGCGATTAGGGTTACCACAGATTCATTTTATATAAATAACAAATATTTGGATTTGCTAGATACATTACTTGGCACTGGTGAATGGGGATCATGGAGAATAAAACGCGAAAACATATTTAGTTATTCTGAATCTGCCAACGTTGAAATTGCGGAAAAGTATTACAAGAATAACAATCAAATACCAGCATCGACAGAACCATCTGTGTATAATCCTGTAGCCAGGTATAAAACCGTTTATCTTAATGGGTGTGGTGGTTCTGGTAAAACAACACGCGAGATTGAATTATTTAGAAGTTCAGATATGATTGTGCTGACACCCACACACAGACTCGCCAGAGAAATGAACGAACGAGGGGTAAAATCATAGACGTATCATAGTTTTTTCCGATGGTGCGAAGACGCATGGACTCCATCGCAGATGGGTGAGAAATATGTTCCTGGAATTATTATCTGGGACGAAATTTGTACGGTGTCGTTGGAAGTATTAAAAATGTTTCTTGATTGGCTGTTATCGAAGAATACAGCTGTAATAATGTGTGGTGATCATGGTCAACCGCCAACTTTTGTTGGACAATCTCCACATGAATGGTTATGTACGCTTGTAGATTATTACGAAGAAATGAATGATAATCAGAGAGCTATTGATGAACTGCTGAAAGAATTTAAAAAGTTAATCAGACTGCAGCCAGACAGAATACAATGTGAAATAACGTGGAGTAATTCCAGAAACTACGATGAGTGATTTCTGGAATTTATGGAAACCTGCTGATTTGATAGTTGCAAGTAGAAAGATGGAGATACACTGCAAGATAAATTATTATCTAAACACAAAGATTTTCAAATTTACCTGTACCATTGTGTTATCTCCCAGCAGATAGACGAAAACAAAATATCGAAGTTGAAATTCCAGGAACTAATGAGAAACAAAAACGTGTACTTAATGATATTGTCGCAGTTCCTGTCAGTGCTGTTACGAGCGCGTTAACGATGGATAAATCTCCATGGACGTTAGGATACGCTGTAACGATTCATTCATCACAAGGATTAACTATTTCTGATACAAATATTTGGATTGTTGATGATAGGATCGAATAGCAAAATTTAGTTTATCTCGCAGTATCTCGAGTTAGAAAAATATCTCGACTGGGCCGGGTTATCATAGACAATGATAATATAATCGCTGACATCGTCAACGAAGAAGTTGTCAAGAAAAAATTATCTGGGTATCGACAATCTGACAAAAAAAAAATAACCGCGATTTTGATCTCGACGTTGAATTTATTATGACACTGAAACAACGACAGAATAATCATTGTACAAGTTGTAACTGTAATATGTTGTGGCAGTATTCAAATAATAATCCAAGACAGTTTACCGTGGATAGAATTAATAGTAGTCTTGGTCACACATGCGAAAATGTGATGCTGACCTGTAATCGACGTAGGGGTGCCAGTTTACAGAAGTGAACGCGGTGGTAATTGTGTCTTCAGGAATTACTTGTAATTGTTCGCGTAGAAATCCACGTTGAGGAGCAGTTTAATCTAGTCTGTAGATTGCAGGTCTACCTGTGGATCTAACCACGCTGGAAATTTTATGTGTGGTCACACTCCAGATAGGGTCAGCTGCTCTTTTTCCACCCCCTTCGAGTTCACCGGGTTCATATAAATATCTGAGTCACATTACCTAACACTGGCTGTTTTAAAAAGTCGCGTCGTTGTACAGGTACATATTTTTTTGTGATCGCGACGGTGGGTTTCACAGAAGTTGCACGAGTAATTTCATTATTTAACACAGCTATCACACTTAGTAATCTTGCAACCCATTCGTCAGATCTCGTATCTGCCTGAACTATTTCCTTCGCATACTGATATCCAAATAATCTGTCAGCAAGTGTTCGATTAAATCATTCAACAATTGCCTGATCACAATGAATTGCGGTATGTCCTCGTCTGATTTTGACATTATGTTTTTTTCATCAACGACGATACTGCATCAAGAAATTCTTTACCAGGATCAACCTGTAATAGTTGTGGCCATTGCAAGGGTCCTCGTTGCTAAATTCGTTCAAACGCAGATGCAACTTCAGTTGCTGTTTCAGTTGATAACGTCTCTGCTTCTTTATACCTACTTGCGACGTCAACGACAGTTAACGCGTATTTGTACATGCATGATTGACGTCTACGCGTTTTAATAGTATCATGAAGTAAAAACAAAATATCTGCTTGATGAACTTCATTGGGAGTACTGACATCAAAATGTGCATGCTGAATTTTTTTAGGCGGACGTAGGTTTGCCATATTGCCTGTCGTGCTAACCACGCTGCAGCAACAGCACGTGAGACTTTTGTCGCTTCAGCAAGTTTACTAATCGCTGCTCTCCCCCTCCAATAACCTCTTGGATTATAATAAACCGATTCCATTATAATAGTTATCTATGATTAATTACCGGCCCCTAGCACTAGTTTACCTTTCATCGCAGATTTTTCTAGGAAGCTATCAAGTTTATCTCTGAGAAATTTATATTTTTTATGGAATTTAATGAGTGAATCAACTTCACATCTTTAATATGTCGTTGTTGTAAATGTTTATTTTTATATGCAACATCATGAATGTGGTACACTTGATCAATTGCGTTTATTGGATACTCTCCAGGTTTTGGTTGGTCTCGTTCGTTAAGTCGGATATCAAGTCGGGTTCCAGGACCACAATAATTATATATCAGGAAGATGTTTTTCTCCTGGGTATTTGGCCTATGGAGTTCCTGGTAAATTTCCCAGTGAAGCAGCGATATCACCACCTGTCTTTGTATGAGACAAAATAAATTTGTATTTGCTTGTGCCACATTTCACACACTTGCCTGTAAGTGCAAATTTTTTATTTTTTGTTGTTATTGTTGTTAATCCACCGGTGGGGGTGGATGCTCTGCATCGAACACAATATAAACTTCATATTATTTATTATATTTGTACAACATGGATGTCATTGATTTCTCAGCGACACAAAAACAAGAGCCAATCAAGCATCATGCAGCGTTACCAAATTCTATCAGAGCAATTATCGTAGGTCCATCTGGGTCTGGTAAGACACAATTGCAGCTCAATCTGATGATGAGATGGCTGAAGTGGGATAAGTTGTATTCAGTGGCACCATCTGTAGATGATCAGTGATGCTACGATGTGCTTAAAGATTTTAATTAATTAAGAAGCGAAGTCGTTGGATGAAGACGACGTCGGAGTCGTTGATGATATTGTTGATTTTATCATCGATATTGATGAAGCTCCATCTGTGGATGATCTTGGTGGACATATTAATAATCTCGTAGTATATGATGATGTTATGCTGGACAAACAATCAAATCCAGCTCAGATATTTTCCCGAGGCAGACACAAAAATACAGACGTAATTTATGTTACTCAGCGATATACACAAATACCTAAAGTGATCAGAGATAACTGAAGTCTTTTGGTTGTGTTTAATGGAGTTGATACACATACTCTGCGAAACATTCATCAGACTTGGTGTTCAGGGGATATGGATATGATTAAATTCAAAAACTTCTTCTCAAAAACGTAAGCTACACCACACTGATTTATCACGATAAATTTACATGATCCTTGTTTGCGATATCGTATAGGTCTCGATAAAATTTTTGACTGAAAAACAGCAGCAGAGAGGCTGAACGACAATGAGTGTGTGTGTGGCTACGCGAACGAACACACCTAAATGATGAAAAAAAATACGTCAATGGGGAGTAACAAACACGAGCTAATCCGGATGATTTCGTTATTGCGGTCTGTTTCCCCATCGTATGGAAATATGTTCGGTTAGTGGTTTCGGTTTGACGTTGTTGACTTTTGTTCTCAGCTTTTATAGGAACCTTTTTTTTTGCAAACGGACCCTCCTAAACCTTTGTAGGGTTCAGCCTCTCTGCTGCTGTATTAATATTTGTGTTTTGCTGCATAAACATTGCATTTGCAATAAATGTTTAAAGTTGTATTTATCCTTTTCATAAGCAAGATTTTAATTTCCAATTGATATTTCCAAAGTTTTTTGCCAGTGCAATACCTCAATAATAGCTTGGCTTGTAAAGGCAGCACTCACACATTTTCAAGTTGACAACACATTTGATCAAGCCATTAATTTATTACACATATTTGTTTAGTGCTAATCAGAATTCTACATCTTCCAGTGAATGTCTGACCTTAATCCCTTTTAGTCTGTAAAAGCAGTACCCTCTTTATTTTCCCAAATGATGACCCGTTGATTGAGCCACGAATTTAATATTTGTTCAGTGCCAAGTAAGAGAGGGTGATTATTTGAAAATTTACATGATCTTGCTGCACAATCGACACGTGTTCTGTTGCAACCTTTAATAGATTCCACAGACTGTACAATCAAATTGTTACTTACAGACTCCAAGCTCAATCTCTACACAAGCACCCGATATGACAGTGAAGCCAAGGGAATGTAGTTGGATGATATTTACAAAACCATGATGATTTACAATGACTAGACATGATGGGGGATTTCAGAACATTATTAGACAGTAACGATGAATTCTTGTACTTTCTACTAGATGACATTATATAGTGACATTTAAAAGATGATGTGAGGCAAAAACAACGTGGTCTTAACTTTCACAGTTTATTTGTAGGATGCATAGAATTAACATTACAGGATAATGTGAATCAGATCATTCTAAACTATTTTAATACCAGTATGTGACCTATAATTGAATTCATGGATTTATCATAGATTTAAAATGTCATGCATTATGGATTTTAACGGATATTATTAGGAAAAAATGTTAAGTTTTTTGGACACATTCCACTCAATAATATAATTGTATTTTATATGGGTTCTGTTGTTATTTTTCATATCTATTCATCCAGTTGGGCTTATGTTACCCAAATACAACTCTGACTCACTGATGACAGGTCACCCTTTCAGACAGATCTGACTTGTAAAATACACTATGACTTAAAGGAGGGTCAAAGAGAAATTGGCTTTATCTAGCCCTAAAAGGGCAGTCCACTTATAAACAAGTATATATGTCATATTTAATATTCCTCTCTCCCCCCCCCCCCTCTGTCACACACTCTCTCATTTCCCCTGATGATTGTTTAAATGATACATTTATACACCTTTTTATCCTTTATTAGGATTTGTGATTTGATTGCCTTGAAATATGTTTGGTAAAAAAACTCATAAAGAGTGTTAGGGCGTACTCAGAAATATGTTAATAATACTGCTTGGTATGAGACGTTATAATTTTATGCATCTTTCTTCAAATGTTTTATCAATTAAAACTGCTCAAAAGCTCAGCCGATCAGATGCAAGATCACCTCTTGAATATTGAGAGGATATTGATTATAACAGAACTCATCTTTAGAGTTTCCTATGAGCTTACGTATGAAATCTGATCAACACTTGATCAGAAATATAGTCTCTAAAGTGTGTACAGTCAAGTGTCAATGGACAATGAAGAACATATGATATACAAAAAGCCATACCATAAGCTCAGGCCTTTTGGCCAGGTGAGCTAAAATCACCAGAACTACTGCAAATGACTTTGACACAGTGCCATGATTGTTTTTAAACAAGTTATAAACTGAAAGAAAAACACAAAGTTTGCAATTTCTAAAGAATGAATTTTAAAATATGCTCCAATTCTGAAGACAAACTCACACGAACATTTCAAGGACAATAACAACAAGCATTGGATTAGACAATCTACTCAGACTGCTGTCAAGTCTGAGTGGTATTTGTTCAGATGCCAGTCCAATGAGGTTTTTTGTATGCATTTAAACTCACAGTGTGGACAGCTAACATTCTTTACACCAATGTGCAAGCAGTAATGCTTCTGTAAATTAAAATTATCCCTAAATTTCTTTCCACATCCTTCCCATCCACAAATAAAGGTCTTATCAACTTTCATATTACTTCTGCAATCTTTTGTGGCTTGGTCAGCTCTGCCAATATCACTTCTTGAAGTTTCTTTTCTAACAAATTTTCTGTTGTGAACTTTCTTAATGTGGTTGGTTAATGCTGATTTAATCTTGAATGCTTGAGAACAATCATCAACATGGCAATGATATGGTCTACTTGATGCATGAGTTTTCTGATGCCGATGAAGGGATGAAGCATCTGGGAAAAATTTCTGACAAACACAGCAGGAAAGCCAAGCAGTTTTGTCCAAATGACTATTCAGATGCGCCAAATAAGAACGTTTCTGCTGGAAAACCTGCTGACATGTATCACATTTGAAGGTCTGTCTCTCTGGGTTGTGCATATTACCAATATGCATCTTCAGCAACTTTTGGCTCTTTGCTTCATAACTACAGTGGTTGCAACTTATCAAATGTGAAGAAAGTTTTGCTGAATCATCAAACTTTTCTATTTTCTGCAAATGAATAGTTTTAAACTGATCATTAGTTTCTTCATCTAAAATGTCACTCCTGTCATTTGCTTCTGCTAAACTTTCTTCAGCATCCAAATTAATTGAAGACCCTGGCAAATTTTGGGGCATTTTATGGATAACATGTGTTTGTTTTTGTGATACTTCAATGGAATGTTTTAATTTCAGATGCTTCTTCAGTAAATTTGATCTAGTAGTTCTGTATGTACAAAGTTCACATGAAAACTTCTTGTGTTCTCTGGTGTGCATTCTAAGTTCTAACTCCTCTTTAAAGATTATATTGCATTTTGAGCATGTATATTTTGATATAGCATCATCTACTAAAATGGGAAATGTGATTCGGAGAGTAACATTCTTGGCAATTAATGCGGTCTGCTGATCTTTTAGAACTTGTTCATTAATTTCATTCAACCCGTCATCATTGCACTCTAAATACAAATCTATATCGCCATCTTGTTTGACACAAAAAGAATTTTCTGCCTGTTCATCCTCTTTCTGAAATGGGTCAACAATACTGTGGCAAATCTGACCTACTTCAGTTTCATCTATTGATATGGCAATAGCTTTTGCAGCTGCTGTTTTGGAAAGCAAAGAGCATGGTAATACACTGTGCTCCATTTGTGTGTCATCAGATTCAAATACTGTTCCCAACCCATCTGAATACTGGTGATACTCATCACCATCTGACTCACATTGGAGAATTCCACTCACACCCGAGTCAGTGAGAATCAAGTTTTCATCACAATGGCTGCCATCTTGAACTCCTTCCTGAACAAAGTGCAGAAACTCAGATAGGAAACTATCTTCAGACTGGGCGAGTCTCATGTTTAATTCCATTGTCATTGCCTACAAAAAACAAGAAATCACCAGATTATCATGATGAATCTCTTATATCTTGTAAATAAACACGCAAACGTGATAAGTTGGTGAGCACAAGGAGTGGTGAGAATGTTCGGCTGAAGGATATTACAAAAATTAGTTAACATTTTTAAATGACACCTGCCACAAAGGATAACTTTCTGACAGCAGCTTCTCTAGCCTTCCAAGAAATGGTGCCTCTTAGGCCACCTTGGTTGAATGTATGGGACCATTTTCAAAAGGACACTTATCTGTGTCATAGAGTGCAACCTTTTCTTTAGTGCCAAATATCCATCCTAAATGAACATAAAAAACATTCTACCTTGTCACCAACAGAACCCCGTGACCTTCTCAAAGAACATTATACCTTCTCACCAACAGAACCCAATGACTATTCTCACACAACATTGTACCTTGTCACCAATAAAATTCTATGACCATTCTCATAGAGCGTTGTACCTTGTCACAAACAGAACCATGTGACCATTCTCATAGAGCATTGTACCTTGTCACAAATAGAACCCTGTGACCATTTTCATAGAGCATTGTACCTTGTCACAAACAGAACCTGTGACCCATCTCATATAACATTGCACCTTGTTACCAACAGAACTGTGTGACCATTTTCATAGAACAATGTATATTGACACAAATATAACCCTGTGACCATTTTCAGAGAACATGGTACATTGTCACAAATACAACCCATAGAACCCTGTGACCATTCTCATAGACAGAGACCATTATTTGCCTTGTAATTCTTTGAGCTGGAAACGTTTTGAATTTAATTGTGAAATTAGAGATACAGTGGTCCCTCACTGTAAAGCACTTTAGTATATAACATGGTACCTGATTTATCATGTGTTTAAAGTGGTCCTTCACTACATAACACTTTAGTATATAACAAGGTATCAGATATATGTGTGTTTACAGTGGTCCCTCACTGTAAAGCACCTCAATATCTACATGTGTGTATAAGTGTGTGTGATTTAGATTTTTAATGTAGCTTTAACAATTTTAGTCACAGCACTATGATATCTGCAGTGTGGCAGTTATAGTGATGTCTAGCAGTGGAGCATCATAGCGCAGACATGTAGCATGATGTCCCACCCAGTCACTTTATCCTGACACCAGGCCGACCAGTCCTAATATTAACCTCTTAATGTTTAGTGAAATGCAAGGCAGCTACTAGTACCATTTTTATAAATCTTTGGTAATGCTAGGCAAGGATTCAAATCCACGATCTCCTGTATCTGAAGTGGATGCACTAACCACTTAGGCCACCGAAGCGATATGTCTATACATCTAAAATGGTACCTAACATATCATGTGTAAAGTGATCCCTCACTGTCATGCACCTTTTTACATGTAACATGGCACCTAATATATCATGTGTGATTAAAGTGTTTCCTCACCATAAAATACCTTAATATAAAACATGGTGTCTGATATATAATTAACATGATGAAAGTGATCCCCACTATAAAGCTTCTCAGAATATAACATACCAGTAGTATCTGATATATAATCAGCATGGTCAAAGTGATCCCCATCATAAGATTCTTAGAATATAACATGGTACAGTATCTGATATATAATCAGCATGGTCAAAGTGATCCCCACTATAAAGCTTCTTAGAACGTGACATACCGGTAGTATCTGATATATAATTAGCATGATCAAAGTGATCCCCACTATAAAGCTTCTTAGAATATAACATACTGGTAGTATCTGATATATAATCAGCATGGCCAAAGTGATCCCCACCATAAAGCTTCTTAGAATATAACATACTGGTAGTATCTGATATATAATCAGCATGGTCAAAGTGATCCCCACTATAAAGCTTCTTAGAATATAACATACTGGTAGTATCTGATATATAATCAGCATGGTCAAAGTGATCCCCACAATAAAGCTTCTGAGAATATAACATGGTATCTGATATAAAATCATCATGGTCAAAGTAGTCCCGCACTGTAAAGTGCTTTGGTATATAACGCTGTCTCTGAAGCCAGGAGCATGGTCATAGATCCCATTATATACCCAAATATTAGGTGACCTTGCTTATATTATGGAACACTTGTATGGCCCCCTTTAAATGCATTATAGTGATGGACCATTGCATCTCTTTCTCAGAAAAACTTCATTTAAGAGTTAATAAAAATAAGTTTACACAAAACACATGAAGATGGACATTAAAAGCTTCATCTAAAATGACACCTGTCCATTAGGGGCAAATCCTGCCCCTATAAAAAGCCAAAAATGATTGTCTTAAAATTTATATCCAGGGCAAGACTGAGGAGAAAAGAAATGTGTGTGTGTATGTATGTTTTGTCTGCTCAGAATCACACAAAAATATTATTTTCTCATTTTATTGACTTTAGAACTTTCTAAATGTTATTTGTGATATTTAAAGAAAAGAAAAAAACATTATATATATATATATATTCATGCACACACACAATGTTCATAAATGAGTTCCAGTGCCATCCATTAAGTCCCTAATACTCCCAGTAGCTTTACATATACTTATATAAAGTCCACCCATAATTGTTCTTTTCAGCAAAAGAATCCTTCTGTCGGCTGCACAAAATATTGTATATGAATGCAACCCCAAAAGAACTGAAGTATAAATTACACATCTCAGGGATCATGCTGGACTTCACCAATGTTGCAAATTGTGATTTTTTTTCCCTTATTGGCGACAAAATATACCATCTGGTGATCTTTTTGGTAACAACATTTTTGCCTGTTAAAAATTCTATATGCAGCCTTGGGTTTGGAGTTGAGAACTTCAAAGGCACCATGACAGGAAGCCGCAAACTTGGATATAAAATTGAACTGGAATGTATTGTTACATAAACAAATCCTTTGTTCATATTGACAAACCACCCTAACACAGCATTGTTATACCATAATTTGCTTATGCTGATGTCTGGCCTTAGTACTCTGTGCTGTAATATAACCCAAATAGTCATGTTACCTGACTAGCTACAATTGACCACCTCTAAAACATCGGGCACAGGAATGACTACAATCTCTCCTCTGTGTCACTGATGACAGGCAATCTCTTAAAAATTTCACGTGTATGCAAAATTGCAATTTATTTTCAGCCCCCCCCCCAACCCTTATTTAACACCTGCTTATGTCGACAATATTACTTTGGTCCTGAGGATGTGGAAATAAACGGATAGTACTGTATTATGAAAATGGTGACATTTTTTTGAAAATTGGCGACAAAATATTGAGGCTGGCGATTTTTTTGGCTACAACTTTTTTAAAGCCAGTGCCATCCCTGCACCACATAACCTATGATTTTAAATCTAGATAAAAATTTATTGGTTGCTTTAGTATGCATAAGAAATTTATAAGTTCTGTTTCATATTGACTTTGTGCAGTCAACTGGATTCAGTTCTTTTAAAAAGTAAAGTAGATCTCAAAAAGGAGAAACAGATAATAAAAGCTAAATAAATATATTTGGAAAAGAAATGATTCTATTCCATAGAACACACTAAATGTTATAGGAGCAACAGAAACACTCTGGTCCAGTAAGTCCACTCGCCACCAAAAAGATAGACGCAAAAGCAAATCTGCTTTGTCAGATCACAACAAATCGAACCAGCAAAAAGTCAATCATAGTCATCAGAAATGGAACCACCAGAAGATGAAGCACCAGACGCTACAGGTCAAAAACAAATTCAAATCATGCTTATACCCAAATTAATGAGAAGAAATGGAAGTAAATAAAAGCAACAAAGCAACCACCACCACCCACAAAAATAAGAGGAATCTGAAAATATAAACTGAACAAGGAGAAGGAGTATGATATGACTAACATATTAAAGTTAGATTACTGCTCCGGCGGCCTAGTGGTTAGAGCATCTGCCTCAGATGGGGGAGGTTGCAGGTTCAAATCCCGGTTAAGTCATACCAAAGACTTATTAAAAAAATGGTACTAACTGCTGCACAGCTAGGCACTCAGCATTAAGAGCTGCACTGAAAGGAAAATGTTTATTACAAACTTCACATTTAAATGGTTTTTCTCCTCTATGTATCCTCATGTGTCGATTCAGATATCCACTGACACTAAAACTTGTATTACATACTTCACATTCAAATGGTTTTTCTCCAGTATGCATCCTCGTGTGGCTATTTAGATTTCACTCTGACTACATACTTCAGACTTTTTATGTTTTGTTGAAACATTTTTTGTTCAAAAGCAACAGGTGTTACAAAGCCATACAAGAGCACACAGAATATATAATTGGATCCCTAACTGACATTGTTTTACGAAGCCATATAAAATCACAAACAAAACAAAATTTGGTCCCACAGTGAAACATTACACGTGTAACTGACCAATCAGAACCCTCTGTGCACGAGTCATAGTTCCACTGATAGTACCAGGTACTATCTACAGGCGTCTGCCTCTTTGATACCACTCTCTGTTAAGACCTCACAGTAGTCACCTGTATATATTAAAGTTACTGATAGTAAGAACACAGCGTCTCGTCTTATGTTTTAACGCAAGAACACAACATGGTGTCAGAAGTGAGATCATAATTGGAATAGCACATGGATCGTAAATGGATATTTTGAAACAATAACTTTACAATCCATGGAAAATTTTGCACGAATTTAGAACCTTAAAACGTTGAAAATTCTGCATATCAACTTAATACCTTTGAAATGGATCTTTCTGGCATGCCAACCCCTACCATGGACTGGGACAATTCCAACCTTGCCACATCATGGGCTAAATTCCAACAACACTGTGAAATAATATTTAACGGACCGATGAGTAGAAGAATGATGCGGTCAAAGCCAACTACATTCTACTTTGGGTAGGTGACAAAGGTAGAGATACTTTCAACACATGGACTCTGATGGATGAAGAAAAAAGGACCCATCAATGCTCTTTACAAAATTCATACACATGGTTCCCATGCTTTTCTGAAGATAAATTTCCAGGGTTTTCCCAGGAAGAAATTATGCTTTTCAAGGTTCACATATGACCATTACTGAATGGAATTATAGAACATTTTATATTATAAAAAAATGCATTTTCTAAATCTAAAGATGTTTTTATTTCAAGACTCTCCAAAACATCTAAGTCAGAAAAGATGATCATGTACAAAACCACAAAATGTATCACATGAAACAAGTTTGATTATATTCCTAGAAACTGACATGTGAGGTTATTACTATGTACAGAATACAAATTCTAACTTTGCTGACCTGCATTGTCTTGCTACGTGGAAACAACATAATGAACATAAACTGGTTTTGTTTCCTTTCAAACCTTTAATTTTCAATAATTATATATCAATGTATATGCATGTCATACAAAGTAACATTCCCTATCACAGTATGAAAAAACAATAAACGCATAATATTAGAAGGAAAAAAGTTTAACCCTGAATTGACCTTTGCCAATAAAATCCCAAACAAGATTTTTCAAACAACTTAAACTCCTTAAGACGATTTGGTCAAAAATTCATCATTTCAAAAAGATTTACAAAAGGGTTGATTTAAATTTTGACAGAAGACATTCAAATTTATAATTGCTGTATTAAAAAGGACTAAATTTTCTGTAAAATCAACTTGTCTTCATTGCAATTTGATAAACCAGTCCCCAAACTTGTACTGATACCGTTGCTCGTATCGTCTTTTAGTTTGATACAAGGGACAACAATTTCCCCATATCTCCGGTGTTCCATTTAAGATCTGAAACCAATGCTTCAAGCCACATGTCACTGTGTAATAGTTTCACACCAAATTTCAGCCCAGATTCGACATTTTGGACAACAAATTTGGCTTAAAACGAATAGCAGTCTGTTTTCTAATCCGGATTTCCTCCACATATTCCCATGCCATGGACATTTAGGTTGGAATATGGAGTCAGAGAAATTGCATATTGAAATTTGGAATTTGCCGCCACCGTGCGGTAGCGGCATATGGTAGTTGCTTACTAGCGGGCCTAGCAAATTTAAACGATGTTATATCGACTCATACCTGCATGAAATCGATAAAAAAAATGATTTATTTTCTCAGAAATGGCAAGTATTATAATCGTTTAATCCGCTGACAGTCTAGACAAAACTACAGCATGTATGAAACCTGATCCGGTACTCGCCATTTGCATTACTAGTCACATGACTTCACAAATCTCAATAGTCACGTGATATCAACAGCAAACTCCTTTTTAATGTTGTTGTACAAAATTCAATTATATTAAATGAAAGTCAGATACCTTTTGTAAAAGCCAGAAAGAACATATCATTCTCAACATATTTATTTTGAGAACAATGACAAGAAACCTGTCGCTACGATCTGGTCAGTCAGATTCATCAAGCAGAGAGCACAAATTAACGTGGTAGTCACGTGACACAACAAAACCCAGCAGTTGTTCTAGGAATAAATATAGGTAATTTAGGGTTCTTTCGATTTTTTATTTTTATTACAACCAGCTTACAACTTTCATTTAATATTTTCTGCTACAACATTTGAAATGGGATATTATTGATATCACGTGACTACGGTATCTATGAGGTTATGAGCATGTGGACTGTGAGATTTGTGTACTCGTGCGACTACCAATGCAAATCGCGAGAACCAGAAGCAATTTCATCAACGTCATAATTTTATTTTGTCTTTCAGCAGATTAAAGACTTAACGATTTTAATACTTGCAATTTATGAGAAAATAAATAATATCGATTTAATGCGGGTTTGACGAGGTTTAGCAACGTTTAAGTTTGCTAGGCCATCTGGTAAGCGGCAACGCTTTGCAGCCACTTTGTTGGCCGCTTGTGATGCTAGATTGGTGTTCATATCTTCCATGTAAGAAAAGATACCGATATCGAGCTGTCTGTGGAAAAAAAACCCCAAAAAACCGTCTACTAGACAAATCTAATCCACTGAGTGTTTGGATTGACTCAACAAGTGTGTTTATGGCAAGCACCCAAATGATATATACTGCAACCTCCGAATATTCTGGTCAGAACTCGTTAAATTTAACTCATGATCAGGCCAATTACGACTCGATTACCAAATTGTTTCGGGCATCAAGTGGGGGCAGAAAATTCCCGGGTTTTTCCCGACTTACATCAATATTTGCTAAATTCAAGGATTTTTCACAGACGGGAAAAAAATTATCATTTCTCCCGACTTTTTCCCCGATTTCCCGGTAGCGTGGGAACCCTGCAAACATCACGTGCAACCAAAATTAAATCCGGCCTTTGCCAGATTCAAGTTTAACAATGAAATTCAAGGCTCCAGGACAATAGACCAATATGTGGCTTCAATGAAACTCTTGGCCAAGGATTGTTTTCGGGGTACTGTCATTAAGGATATGAGAAAAACTTATCAGCGAAGGTGAAAAGTTGACCTTGGAAAGGGCCATTAACATCAGTCAAAAGCCATGAATATGCCCAGGAGCAGCTCCAGACCATGTCTACATCAGCCAGACCAGAAGTGCATGCGACAATTCAATGACAGGCTAAGACAAAAGAACTACAGCCGAAGAAGAAATGGACGTCCTCCAAACGGAGCGTCAACGTGACCTGTGGACACTGCAGATATATTCAACCCAGGACAAGTGCCCTGCAAAAGGAAAGACTTGCAATAAGTGTCATAAACTCAATTACTTTGAGAAAGTCAGTAGATAAAAAATGGTCAGTGTGAATAACAATGAATATCAATACCAGGATTTATATATTGACAGTGTAAAAAGGGATATAGTTGCCAATGGCCAGGCGTATGCAGCGATAGAGGTAGGACCTAATTTAGTTTCTACTGATTTTAAATTTAATACTGGCTCTCAAGTTAACATCATACCCTTGCATATATTCAAAAAGCTAGGCATAAAGCATCCCCTTCAATCTACATTAAACACATTATCTGCATATAATGGCAAATTATTGAATACAAAGGGTACAGTCAATCTCACATGTAAACGCACTGAGCATACACATGAACTTGAGTTCTACATTGCTAAAATGAAAGCACCACCTATACTTGGTTGACAGTCTTGTATGAAGTTAGGCTTAGTTAAATTTACATACTCTGTTCAGACACAGATGTCAAATTTACAATGTAACAAGAGGACGCCCCTCACTAAGGCACTTGTTCTCAAGGAATATGCCGAAGTCTTCAACGGTATAGGTCTTTTCCAAGGGGAATGTACCATACACATTGACCCCAAGGCTATACCTGTAGTGCACCCTCTGCAGCAAGTACCTGTTGCACTTCAAGACAGACCCAAGGCTATACCTGTAGTGCACCCTCCGCAGGGAGTACCTGTTGCACTTCAAGACAGACTCAAAACTGAACTTGATCGCATGGAAAATGAAAATATCATTGCCCTAGTTACATCACCTACAGCATGGGTAAATTCTATGGTTGTTGTCGAAAAGCAATCGGGTAAACAAATGGTATGTCTCAACCCACAAGATCTTAACAGCAATTTTGTGTCCCCATTACCCAATGCGCACATTAGATGATATCCTACCCTAATTATCACGTGCAAAATACTTCACCAAACTGGATGCACGGTCAAGATATTGGGCAATAAAACTGTCACGTGACTCTTCATACCTCACAACTTTCAACACCCCTTACGGCCATTACTGTTCTTGCGTCTCCCATTTGGTTTGAAATCATCTCAAGATGAAATTCCAAAGGCAGATTGATGAAAGTTTTGAAGGTTTAATTGGTATCGTTCTGATTTGTGATGATATACTAGTTTTTGGATGCACACGCGACGAACATAATATAAATTTGAGAAATATTCTCAAATGTTCCCTTGAAAAAGGAATCCGGCTAAATGAGGAAAAACTAGAAGTAGGTGTCACAGAAGTACAGTACTTCGGGCACATTCTGTCAGCAGAAGGTCTCAAACCCAACCCTGCCAAAGTAGCAGCGGTCAGAGAAATGGAACCCCCTCGTAACCGCGCGGAGTTAGAAACCATTCTTGGCATGGAAAACTACTTGTCCAAATTTGCCCCAAATTTGGCAGAGGTCACCAGTCCACTAGGGCAATTGTTAGCGAAAGACATAGAGTTTTCATGGGACTCTCCTCAAATAGACGCATTTCAAAAGGTCAAAGACATAATTACTATAAGCCCGGGACCTGTTCTGTCGTATTTTGACCCTAAGAAACCACTGACTTTGCAAGTTGACACGTCAAAATATGGGCTTGGTGCCGCCCTAATGCAAGATGATAAGCCAGTGGCTTATGCATCAAAATCCTTGACCACGACTGAAATTAATTATGCTCAGATAGAGAAAGAAATGTTTGCTATACTGTTCAGATGCAAACAGTTCCATCAATATGTATACACAAGAAAGGTACACATTCAAACTGACCACCTTCCACTTGTCTCTATAATGAAAAAGCCCCTCTATGCAGCCCCACCACGACTACAAAGCATGCTTTTGCAACTACAGCGTTATGACCTAGAGGTAAAACATTACCAAGGTAAGAACATACCCGATGCAAATACACTCTCCCATAGAATCTTATCTGATACAAACCCTATCTTATCTGACGGTATAGATATGCATGTGCATATGGTTTTATCAGCATTACCTGTATCTGATCGTAAGAAGGAAGAAATTCAATCTCTCACTGAACAAGACCCCCAGCTGGTCATACTGAAACAGGTCATAATTGAAGGTTGGCCTGAAAAGAGGTCAAGCTGTCAATCAGAGAAAACTGATTATTGGAATTATAGAGATACACTTTCAGTTCTAGATGGGTTAATCTTGAAAGGTCACAAAATAGTCATACCACAAGCCCTCAGGCAGAAAATGCTAGAAACTGTACATTCAGGACATTTAGGAATTGAAAAGTGTCTGAAAAGAGCCAGAGATGTTTTGTTTTGGCCAAGAATCTCAGCTGATATTTCCGATTTAGTGTAAAAATGCTCTATCTGCTTAGAGCGCAGAAGTTCTAACCAAAAGGAACC
This sequence comes from Megalonaias nervosa, assembly GCA_016617855.1. Taxonomy (NCBI): domain Eukaryota; kingdom Metazoa; phylum Mollusca; class Bivalvia; order Unionida; family Unionidae; genus Megalonaias; species Megalonaias nervosa. The sequence continues at coordinate 1,530 of JAECUM010051483.1, read as the reverse complement.
TCTCATTACCCATGACATCCCTGAATACCCATGGCAAAAAGTCGCCACAGACCTATTTACATGGGATAATAAAGAGTACATTATTGTAGTAGATTATTTCAGTTGCTACTTTGAAGTTAAGGCACTCGTAAGCTCAAAAAGTTGCACTGTTATCAATCACATGAAAAGCACTTTTGCGCGCTTCGGAATACCGGAAGTCATTGTCAGCGACAATCAAACATGCTATTCTTCCCGCGAGTTCACAAGCTTCGCGAAAGAATGGGACTTTAAACACGTTACATCGAGTCCTACATACCCTCAGTCAAATGATCTAGCAGAGAAATCAGTTCAAACTGTAAAGAGAATTCTCTCAAAAGCAAAAGCCGATGGCAGAGAACCACTTATAGGCATATTAGAGTATCGAGCCACTGCTCGATATCGGGTTCTCACCAGCAGAATTGTTGATGGGAAGACAACTCAGATCAGTTCTCCCAACAACCCGCAAAAAATTAATTCCCAAAATACCCTTCACCACTGAGGTCAAAAAGAAAATTACACTTCGTAACAAGAAAACAAAGAATTATTATGATAAAAGTGCAAAACCTCTAAAACCACCTAAGGAAGGGGAATCAGCCCGAGTTTAATTGAAAGGTCAAAACTGGCAACCTGCTATTGTAATAAGAAAACACAGTGAAAGGTCATACACAGTTCGCACCAAAGATGGTACCACTTATCATCACAACAGACATCAGCTCATGAAAACTAATGAAACACACCCCCTACAATATAATATAAATGCGCCCTTATCTCAGATTGAAAACGCACTGTGTACAGCTGTATCACTCCCTGCAAATGCCAGTAAATGAATTTCAGAATCAATGGAATCTCATTGTTTCAGTCAAAGTACACCTAAGCCTGATGCAACAATCTCACAAGATTGTCAGCAAAGCGGATACTACATACGTTCTGGAAGGCAAGTAAAACCAAAGATAATAATGTCAGTATAATATCAGTTCCTAAAACCTGGACATATCCTGGATAAAAAACAGTTGTGAAATCTTGCACTCACAGATAAGAGAGACTTAGCTAACAGAACAGTCATTAGTGTAGCACAATGTATGGTTTTGTTGATAAACACAAACAATGATTCAAGATAAGGACCAGCAGTGTACATTAAATAGCAATCAAACAAGCAACAGGATCTTTAAAAAAATGTGCAATGCATTCTCAGTCTGTCTCAGAGATTTATTCATTGATCATTGTAATCATTGCTATCAAAGACGCGCTTGATTTTGATATATTAGTTATAATGGCTCATGATTCATTTAGACAGTTTGTTAAAAGTTTTATTAAAACTTTTTCTTTGTAAAAAGAGAGATGTAACATTATACATGTGTAACTGACCAATCAGAACTCTCTGTGCATGAGTCATAGTTCCACTGGTACTATCTACAGGCGTTTGCCTTTTTGATGCCACTCTCTGTTAAGACCTCACAGTAGTCACTTGTATATATTAAAGTTACTGATAGTTAGAACACGGCGTCTCATCTT